>CP125976.1:31937038-32181379 GCA_030063025.1 Avena longiglumis
AACCATGGGCGAAGCAATGGTCGAAGTCAACGATACTCGGCGTAAACTTCATCAGGGGAGATCAAGGAGGCGGTGGCTCGCCAACACCTTGATGGTCCCCAAAAGGACACGGACATCCTGCGGATGTGCGTGGATTTCTATCGCTGAACAAAAACCACTGCCGAAGGATCACTTCCCTCTCCCTCGGATCGATCGGATCATCGATTCGTATGCGATGAAACTCTCCTTCTTTGATGCCTACTCGAGGCTACAAGATCGACTAAAGGTTGAAGATCGGGAGAAAGCGGCGTTCATCCGCCATTCGGAGATGTTTTGCTACAACACAATGCCCTTCGGGATGAAGAACGCGGCATACATACCAGCGGTGCAATTGCAGGCATACTGAAGGACGGTCGACATAACATCCAAGTCTATGTCGACAACATAGTCATCAAAACAAGGAGGCCAAGGCGCTCCTTGATGATCTCGCCGAGTCTTTCGATAACCTTGGTCGATACAAGATCAAGCTAAATCGAGAAAAGTCGCCTTGCGTCCCATCAGTCAAATTTGCTCGGCTACTTCATCTCCTAGCGAGGGATCGAAGCGAACCCAAAGAAAAACCAGTCCATAATGGCCATGGAAAAGCCGAAGAACCTCAAGGCGTCCGGCCCGGCTTGCAGGCGGATCGTGACATTGAAAGCGGGTTCATTAGCACGCATGGGCGAAAAAGCTCTGCCGTTCTATCGGTACCTTTCATAAGGCGAGACAAATTCAGTGGGCGGCAGAAGCGGGGAATGACGCATTCGAAGATCTAAAGCGGCTGCTCTCTACCTGCCCATCTTGGTCACGCCAAAGGCCGCGGGCCTTCTTGCTATACATAGCACACACCAGTGGTAAGCAAATGCCCATACTTGTGGTCGGCGACCGAAGAAGGCAAGACCCACGGGATCCAACGCCCAATCTACTACCTCGGTAAGAGGTATTGACACCGACAAGCAAAAGTACCCTCACTACGAGAAACTTCGCCTACAGGCGTGTTCATGACAGCTTTCGTCGGTTGAGCCACTACTTCCGGAGGCATCGGTGATGGTCGTCAGCGCCACAGCAGCGGCATCTGAACAACCGGAGGCCCACGGGGCGTGTGGCCTGTGGGGCATCAAGTTGTCACCTCTAAACATCATCTACAAGCGCCCGCGATCAAGTCTCAGTCCTTCCGGACTTCCTCGTCCACTAGATGGGCTACGGCTACCAAACTTACCGGACATGACATAGTCATGGATGATGCCTCGATGGCTCCAAGCGCGGCGGGGAGCGGGCGGGTCCTCTTGACCTCGCAGGCGACAAGATGAAGTACATCCTACGGATGAAATTCCGAGCCTCAACAGCGAGGCGGTATGAGGCCCTCGTCCACGGCATGAGGATGGCCAAGATCTGCGGCGCCGCGCACGGTCATCTCTGAGACTTGAACCTCATCGTCCGGTGAAGACGATGGCGAGTCTGACGCCTACGCGCCCGACATGATCGCGCACTATACGCGCACTCAAGGAGACTTGACGGCTGCGAGCATCGCGTTGGAAGAAAGCAACAAAGAGGCGGCAGATTCGCCAACATCGGCTCCACCTACGCGGGTGCCACCGGTGTGTTCCTCGAGCAGAGATCTGCGTCTGTAGATCCATCAAGGAAATTCCCCAAGGATCACCGAAGAAGCGACACTCGGGCCTGCGCTGCGAAGAACCGAGGAAGGACGAAAAGCTCGACCACAGAAGTCGATGGTCGACCTAATGCAGGTCATGGCATTCGAAGAAACTTGGACATGGCCATACCTCGAGTACGATGAGCGGAGGCGCACGATAGCGACGGATGCAAGGCGCATATCTCGCGGTCAAGGCCTTCACCATCATCAATGGCGAGCTATGGCGCGCTTGTTCGGGTGTACTCAAAGGTGTGTCACCATCGGTCATGGCAAAACCATCCTCAAGACATCCACGAGGGCATCTGCGGCCATCATGCGAGCGGCCGTGCCCTTGTCGCCAAACTCTGGTTTTCTTGGACAATGGCCATGAGCGATGCCAAGGACATCATCAGAAGATGCAATGGATGCGGAGGTTATGCGCAAACCGCCGCACCGGATGGACTTAGGCCCATACCTCGGCCTGGCCTTTAAGCCCAATGGGGCTCGATATGATTAAGCTGCCAAGGTCCGCGAAAGGAGGTCCGTCTACCTCACAGTGCGATCGAAAAATTCACCAAGTGGATTGAGTCCATGCCCGTCACACTTGCTAACCAAAAGGAGCAAAACGCCGGTCAAGTTCTTGAATCCATTTCTATAGGTTGGCGTGCACGCGGCATCATCACCGACAACGGTCGAACTTCATCTCCAAAGAATTCCGGGACTTCTGCGAAGACCTCGGAATCAACATCACATATGCCTCAAGTGGCGCACCGCCAAGCGAGCGGGTCGAAAAAGGCCAGCCTCGTCGTCTTGGCATCAAGGCGCCTAATGAGCCCGAAGGCGACTCACGAGGATCCACGGACACGACCTCGATCCTCTGGAGCTTGCGCACGATGCCGAAAGCTCGGTACATGCACTTCTTCATGGTGCCGCGGAAATCATGCTACCGGCGGAGAACCATCGCCATAAGGCCTCACGGGTCGTCGCCTACATCGAAGCTGAATCAACGTCCGCACTCGAAGACGCCGTCGACACACTCGACGAAGCACGTGACATAGCAGCAGCTCGATCAACAGTGTATCAACATAGCCTCCGCCTACCGGTGACGAGCTGCGTCCAAAGTCGCCGTCCGAAGGAGACCTAGTCTTCGACTCAAGCAAGGCGACCGAAGAAATTGAGTCACTATGGGAAGGACCCTACATCGTCACAGAAGTCATCCGGTGGCGCTATCGCCTCAAGCCGTGAAGTCGAGTAGCATACTCCAACCCATGGAACCGCTGGCTACAAGCGACGGTTCTACCCTAGCTACCCCCTCCTTTTACTTTCAATAAGGCTATTGACCAAGGCTACTCAAGCGAACAATGTACCTTCTCCTTATGATATAAATAAAGATAAGTGTCTCGCCCCAAATTTTTGTCTATTGTTAGTATTTTACTCCATATTCTGTTACAACACACTGGGGCTCTCCTCACCTCACGACTTCGTCGGGAGAATAGCAGCGTGTACACGAGTTTGACCACGTTAGGCTATGAAAAGACACGCATACAAATAAAACGACATGCCAACAACAACAAACCTTCTGACAAAGGGCTGCTCGCTTAATCGTGAATACATACAAATTTTACATCTATATTTTTGGTCCTACCTATTACGGAGAATCACTGCATACGCTGCTCAAAAAGATCTACAATTTGTTGACTGCGCCTTCTGACCGCATAATGTGGACGCATATCCCACATACCACCATCCTGCCAAAGGCGGCCCGGCAACCAGCGGAAGATTTACATCGGGATGCGGTAGAACAAGAAAGCGCAGCCTTCACACCTGACAAGTTGATGCCGTACCAGCTCTAACATGATGCACATCTCGAAACTTCGCGGTAATTTGAACCCCAGTCGATGGTGCCTCATCCGGAAACATCACGTGCGAACAAGCGCCAGCAGGTCTTAAGCGACCTGAGAACCCGCGACACCTGGTGAACACGATCCTGCACAGTTGTAAGGACCATGGCACAATCATGGTCCATCCAGAAAAAGCCGTCGGCCTCCATGTCCTGCTGGGTCAAGCAATTGATCCGAACAACAACACACTCCTTTTCCTCCTTAGGAACAAGGTTAGCTCCTGCAACAATGTACGATGGATGATAGGCCGGCGACGCATCAGAACAAATGACGGCCGACTCGAAAACTTACATTGAAGATGTTAGGCTGGGCAGCGCCTCGCCCATCAAATACTCCTCTCGGCGGCGCCTCTCATCTTGATTTCCAAACATCGGCATGGCCGCACTCAATCAATTCTTTCTCAAGACTATGGATGCAATCACGAAGCATAGCTGCGGCACCATCCAAAGATGGCATAGGCGTAGCGTAGGCGAAGTGTCGGCGGGACCATCACCGAAGGTCCCTAGGGAAAAGAAAGCGCGATATGAACAACCACACAAATGGACAAGGAACTGGGAGATTCATTATAGCAAAAAATCCACTTGCATGGCACAAGGATTGTTCATAGACATAATTACAACAAAACAAAAGCTATCCTAAAACTACAAGGCCTAAGAAGCGCATCACAGGTAGCCTCGAACCGGACGCCTACTCTTGGCATCCCTAACGCCTCATTGCGTACTCGACCCGACAAGTCAATCAACTTTGGCCCATAACGTTCTGACGGCAGCATAGAGAAGGCTACCTCGGATCGTCGGTAGCTATCGGCATACGGGAGGTGACCCGATGAAGATCGACTCCGCTCTGGCCAGCGGATGCCGTGCCTTTACGCTGCGCTTATGCGCTACATGCTTGGCGTCGGTGACGAGCGCATCCGCCGAGTCAACATCCTTGAGGCGAAGCCCTTAGGAATGACTCCTTGTAAAGCGCCAAGAACCTCCTTGGCCTTGGCGGTGGGCCGACCATGGTGCTGCGGTCTTCGACCGCCACGATGGCATCACCGAACGCCAGTGCTCCCGAGCACCGCGTCAAACTGACGCTATCGGCATCTATACAAGCGGAAGAGGCAGCGTGAAGAAAAGTAAATAGAAGAAAAGACAAAGGAAGCTCACAAGGAAAGACAAAACCACTCACCCAAATAGCCTTGGCGTGCCATTAGCTTGTCGGCTACCTCCTTCTCGCGAGGCCACGGCGGTGAGTTGATCCCTCGCAGTCCATAGCCTCCCTGCTGCGGGCTTCTTGGCCTTGGCTGCGTTGGTTAGCTCCTGCTCAAAGCGCTCTTCGCCTGTGAGCATCCTCGGCCTTTTTCTGCTCGCCCAAGGCTCTTTTGAGAGCATCAAGCTCGCGGAGGTGGTATTTTGTCCTCTGCAAACAGCGAGCACTTATCGAATCGAAGAAAAGGAAATAGAAGAAGATAAAAAACCAGCCATGAGCGTTACCACTGTTGTTTGAAGCTGGCCTCCAACGCCAGTGCTTCCTGATTGGTTGGCATTACACAAAAGGCTGCAAAGACACTACTCGTCAAAAGAAACAAGCTACATGAAAGAGCGAGCAAGGCGAGAATACACACGAAAAAAGATGCTCGGGGCTCCCAAGGCAAGTACAAATAAAAAGAAGAAAGAAAGTCATGATCGGCGGATCACGAGAAGATCGGGGCTAGAATTCGGAGCCTCGAGACGAAGAAAAATGATCAGATCATCCTAAAGACTCGGGGTCTCCCCGTGTGGCAGAAAACAAAAGCACTTACGTGGTTAGACAGCGACTCTGAAGGTTCGCCTGCAATCTTCTGAGGGACAACCACCCGAGCCTCCTGCGAAGAAGGGTTTGGAGCAGCCCTCAGAGGTGGCCACCGTATGAGGAGGAGGAGGAGCAACCTTGAGTCGCCACCATCTCCGAGCACCATCGTTGAAGGAAGCGATCGGAAGAGTATTTTGCAAAAAGCGTCGACAAAACAATCAAGCAAAATCAAAAGAAAGCAAAAAGGCATTTGGAAAAACTTACGAGTCAAAATCGCTCAAGTCGAAGGCAATTGGGATCCTCCACCTTCTTCTCTTCCTTCTTAGCTTAAGCCAGGTGTGGCGTCTGACCTTGCAGAGCAGGCAGGAATAGGAGAGAAAGATCCCCCATGATCCCCAGCATGATGCTCAAGGCACTGGGTCCCTAGGCATTGGCGGTCGAAGCATCAGGCGTTTCACTCGAGCTCCACGTCCGCTTGCAGTCTTCCTCGCTAGACTCAAAGCCTCCTCGGTAAGCGACCGCGACAAGCTCAGACATGGAGTCCACTACCTCATTGTCGGTGCATCCGGAAGCAGTTCGAGTAGTGGCGGCAACATGCCGACACTTTGAACTCCCTTGCGAAGGAAAAGCAAATTTGCGCTTTTAAGCAAATACAAGGAAAGCGTCCAGATCTACTATGATGCGGGAATGAAAGCGGCGAATGGAAATCGGCGACTTCCGGAATATCCTCCGGCCTTGTACTTGATGGCGGACGAAGAATCCGTCGAGATCCCCTTGGAAAACTCCTCGGTAGAAACCCTAGTCGGATCCACGGCGACGAGAATAAAGGAACATCAGTGCGCTAGCCTGCAGGCGGCTACGAAGCGTTTAAGAAGGTGCGGATGATATCCACGTTCACCTCTTTATCCAGAATCAACTAGAGATCCTCCACTGGCGATAGAGCCCTCTATCTCGCCACCTCGCCATCCAAGATCTGGTTCTTCCAAGACCTCTTGGCTCGATTTTACGGGAGAGTCGAAAGGAAGCGAGGACAAATTTCTGTCCAAGCCACTATGGAGTCACGGATGTAAAACCACCGCCTCCTCGGTCTTGGACAGACTTCCGGACATAGAAAAGGAGAAGAAAAGCAAGTTGGATTTAAGGAAATGATCAGCCCCAATGGGATAAACACCATCGAGCGATTGCCTCTTCACGGAATAGAGCTTAGGAAGAGACCAAAGTGTGGCTCGATGCCGAGCCAACACTCACGAGAACATGATGAGCGCGACGCATGAAGAGCGAGTTTGGGAAAGATGATGAAATTGGATGCCATAAAGAAAAATCAATCCACGGAGAAAATCGTGGATTGGGAAAAAAACCCGAAGGACAAACCGATGAACATGACCCGAAACCGGCGGGAGGATGGGGAATTACCTCGTCGCGGGGACTCTGACGGCCTCCTATCACTAGGATAAGACCCAGCTCCACGGATCTTGCGGATGTCACCCTCACGCGTCTACGATCGCCTTGACCACCATCGGTGGCGCGGTGGCCAGTGGAACCTTTGCCGCGCGGTGGCGGCACTAGTACCAACTGGGTGGAGGACTTCTTAGGCTTCCCCATCGATGCGGAGGTGACCGATGAGCACACAGAATCAGGAAGGAAAAGCTCGGGAAATTCCGGCCGCGGTGAGAAAGCTCAAGGAAGATGGGGCGGAGAAATAGGAATGGCTGCGGTGAAAACAAACTAACTTTCCCCAATGATTATAAGGGCGAGAGCGATGCGGCGGCCGTCCATCGAGGAAGACCTAGAGCCAACACCAAGATCGGCCAGTCACGTGTCGGCCAGCAACCGAACCGTCGGTCCACGCCATCCACTATTCGGAAATCGGCGACGCGTAATTATCCTGCGCGTGTGTGACCCGTCAACTCAAAGTCGGGAAAATTGGGACCCATGTTCGGTCACATCATCTCTGGTATGAACTTGAGGTCACCGATCGTCTAACCTTGGCGTCATCAAAAGCTATACTAGCAGTTACAATTCTTGGCTACGGCTAAAGTACTCCTCGAATCTGATTCGACTAGCGCTTCGAGGCTACTCCTATCGGGGGCGGCGCGCGCGAAAATGATCAAGTTACTAAATCATTGAACTATTCTTTGAGTCCTACGAGTCTCGACTCACTACGGACGAGGGGCTACTCCCATAGGGAGGATGGATTGAAGCATCCGAAAAATGTGTCTCCTATGGACCTAAAAGTCAACAAAGACCGACAGACACTCGGGGGCTACTCCCATAGGGAGCGTTGGTCGCGCACCCTATGAATTCTTCGACTGCGATCCTTCGGATCAGCATGCAAAAACTTTCAACTCTGCCCCAACGCTAAGTGGTAAACATCCTCCTTGACCACCGAAACACCTCGCGGTGATAAAATTAGGATGATGTGTATGCGGCGCAAAGATAAGACCTCTGATACCATCGATGGCACAGTAACACACAGATGCGCTACTGCTAGTAAAACTGCTTAGCGGTACGATGACAAATCCCGACTGGCGTTGGTACATCATAAAATTCCTTTGAATTCCACTCACTAAGTCCTCGCGGCATGAGTGAATTCGCCAACATATGTTAGGGTTGGTCGGGACTCGAATCAAGAAAGATCGTGTTGTTTTGTCCTAAGGCAGTTAAGCGACCACGATGCGCCGGAGTCGGCACTGCGCATCAATAATCCCTACACCTCAAATCATTCTCTAGACAAGCAGAGATAGTTGCACGAAGGATTGAAGAGTCCTCGGCGAATCTACAATTTGATTGAACACTCGGGGTTATTGACATGGTTATACTACATGGGTACCGACCTTAACATACTGGTCCAGTAAGGAAGGCCCACGGCGAATATTCATGACCCATGAAGATTTTGGTGACCAAGGCCCATAGCGCCTTGGATCCTTGGAGAGCAAGACTAGAGTAGATAGAATATTGAAGGGTAAACCCTAAAACACATGTAGGCTCGATATGTGCACAGGACACACTTTGTTGGAGATATGCCCTAGAGGCAATAATAAATGTAGTTATTATTATATCTTTGTGTTTATGATAAATGTTTACATTCATGCTATATGATATTAACGAAAACATTAATACTTGTGTGATTTGTAAACTAAATTAGAGTCCTAGTAAAGCCTCTTTATAATAGTAGCTTGTTGGTTAGTAGATGATCATGGTTTCACGATCATGAACATTGAGATGTTGTTAACAATAATATCATATCATTAGGAGAATGGTATGATGGACATACTCCTATAGATAAGCGTAGCATAAAAGATCAAGTCATTTTAATAGTTCAATTGCTATAAGCTTTACGATACATAGTAACCTAATTCCTTGACCATGAGATCATGCTAATCACCATCACGGGAGGATTCTTTGATGACATCGGACACCACAATGGCTGGGTGGCTATAAAGATGGCATTGAGTGTTAGGAAAGTATGGGTTGAGACACATGGATCAAGAATGGGATTTGTCCATCCATATGGCAGATAGATATACTACAGGCCCTCTCGGTGGAATGTCATCCAATTAGCTTGCAAGCATGTGACTGGCTCACAAGGGATCACATACCACGGGAGCGAGAAGAGTACTTATCGGTAGCGAGGTTGAACTAGGTATGCGGAGATCACAAGCGATCAAAACCTCGGATAAGTAAACTATCATGAGACAAAGGGAAATTGGTATCGTATGTAATTGGTTCATTCGATCGCAAAGTAATCGTAGAAATATATGGGAGCCATATGAATTTCCATATTCCTCTATTGGTTATTGATCGGAGAAGTGTCTCGATCATGTCCGCATAATTCACGAACCGTAGGGAGACACACTTAAGGATTCGATGTTGTTGAGTAGTTATGGAATGATGAGTAAGAGAACGAATGTTGTTCGGAGTCTCGTATGGGATCCGGGATATCACGAGGAGATCCGGAATGGTCCAAAAAATAAGATTCATATAAGGAAAGTCCTGTTTTGGAGTTCGGGAATGATTTCGGTGTTTTCACTAGGAATGTTCTAGAAGGGTCCGGAAGGTCCGGCACTCTGGAGGGGAAGGGTACATGAATGTTTCATGCCAATGTGGAATGGTTGCATCATGTACTAGGTCACTTGGCTGGACAATATGGAGAGAGAAATCAAATCCAAGTTTGAAAGTCAAACGCCAATTTGAAAAGTCAAACGCCAAGTTTGCTTGGTGGAGGGAGAGTAGGAAACCTACTTGGGGAGGAAGTCCCACTCCCTCCAACCGCCGACCAAGGAGGGCGAGTTGGAGGAGGACTCCCTCCTCCCAAGCCGCCACCCTCCACCTATATAAGGAGGGGTAGGGCTGCCCCCTACCCTTACACCCAAAACCCTAGCCTCAAGTCGCCGGCGCCACCACCTCCTTGTGCCGCCGCCTAGGGCACCTCCAACTCGGAGAGTTGGGGTTTCCCCAAACCCTAGCCGCCGGCCAAGCCCTCCCCTTGGTGCCCTCTAAACCCTAGATCACCAAGTCCTCTCTCATACTCCACCATACTCGCTCCGGCTTAAGGCGAAGCCCTGCGAGATCTCCCCTCTACTTCCAACACCACGCCGTCGTGCTGCCGGAATCGCAAGGAGAGTGCTGCAACCTCCATTTTCTGGAACAAGGGAGAGGAAGGTCTTCATCAGTACCTAACATGTGACCCATGGGAGCGCTATGGAATCTTGGTTATTTGGAAGGATCGTCTACCACGATCTTGAGATTGGCAAAATGCGACTACATCACCCACGATAATCTGCTCTAGATTCGCTTTAGAATCTTTGAGGGTGAGTTCCTCTATCGACTCGTTGCTACAATCTAGTAGATAGATCTTGGCTTGTTTGTTTGCATGCGGTAGAAAAATTTTGTTTTCCATGCTACGAACCCCTACAGTGGTATCAGAGTCGTGTCTATATGTATATCTGTTGCACGAGTAGAACATAATGGTCATTGTGGGCGGTGGTGCTTTTATTATCAATTGCTTTTTGTGTAATTTGCATCTTGCGGTATCACTCCTAGGAAAATGGCTATAGGTAATCAGCACATCCGTGGCTCACATGGTTGAAGTGCCCCACGGCTAAAACAGGCGTGGCTCACCTGTGGGCAGTGCCCTACTAGTAACCAGAACAACCGTGGCGCACATGACCATAGTGCGCCACAGATATGTGGGCCAGGCCATATTGGCCGCCGCCCGGACATCGTAAGCGCACATAGGGTAGGTGCGCTACGCCTAGCATGCCCTACATTACGTAAAGCGGTTAGACACATCCGTCGCACTATGGCATGTGCGCCACGGATATTACTAATCCCTGTGGCGCCTTTGGGGCCGAGTGCGCCCACGGATGTCACGATTTTTTGCGCCCACTTTGTGCACATGTGTGATCATCCACCACCCCACACTTCACTTTCCCCTTCTTCTTCCTCCTTAGATCTAGTCGGGATCCTTCTCCTTCCCACCTTAATTTCTCCACCCATTCACAATTTTTAGCATGTAGAACTTGCCTTGGATGTTACATAAGTAATAGAGGAAGCTCTCCGTTCTCTCATCTCCTTCTCCGGTCTCGCGCGCACCTCTCCTTTCCATCTTCTCGCGATTAGTCTCTCATCTAGGTAAGTTGTCCATGTAAGGATGTGTTCATGTGTATATGGATGATATGCTCATATGTATGTAGACGATCGATGCTCATGATGTGTGTATGGAGAGGATCGATGGTCATATGTGTGTATATATGGAGAGTATCGATGATGCTCATGCATGTGTGTATGGAGAGGATAATGATATGTTCATGTGTGTATGGATCTCAGTCTCTCTCTCTCTCTCTCTTGTGTTTGTATGTGAACAAGTTGCCATTTGTTTTGCCAAAATTTTGATTCATTTCCATTTTGGCAAGACTTTGGCATTTCGCAAAGGTCCTAATTTTAGGATAGGTCATGCCGAAATTTTCTATCGACCATTGCATGCATGCATTCATTATGTGGTTCTAATAGACTTCTAATTGTACCGTGTACACCGTGCGAGCAAAATGGTCCGCATAATGGCGAAGGCATTGTGGCTAGATTTTTGAAATGTCGACGGCCGACATGATCTGAAATAACAAGGCGGATATAAGATGTTACGTGCGAAGATGAAAACTCAAGCTGGGTGATCGACCAGTTAGAATCTGCGGCGCTTTGCTCGCCATGGTTTCATGGATGGATACACTCGTTGGATAGCGATGGCGAAGATGATGGAAGCGGTGAAGGTGGGCAACATGGCGATGATCATCATCACGGCGAGAACGGGCGAGATGATGAAGAGTCTCCTGGAGATGGTGAAGGTGCGGAAGCAGACCGGGATGATGATGATCTAGATGTCGGAGGAGCAGATGACGATGGAACAACGTTAGGTTTGTTGCGGGACCCTTATGTGCAAGAGCTTCTTCTCAAGCAGATGAGTAACGCCAGGGCTACCGCTAGAGAGAAAGCCAAGCTTGCGCAACTTGAGAAAGACGCGGTTACTCCATTGTATGAAGGATGCAGACCCGATGATACCCGGTTGAATGTAACGCTCAAGGCTATGGAGATGAAGGCAAAACACAAATTGGCGGCGCAAGCCGGCGATATGATGGCATTACGCGATCGTCTCCGGAGGGAATACATGTCCAACTAGTATCGAGGGCGCCAAGAAAATCGTCTTTCCTCTCGATCTACCGCATGTTAGATATCACGTATGCATCAGCGATTGCATCATTTATCGGCGAGGGCGGAGAAAACCACATGTCCGGTGTGCGTGAGTTGATACAAGAGGGAAAAGCACCTCGAAAGTGGTGCGGTACTTTCCTATCACTCCTCGTCTGCAGCGCTATTTCACGGACCCTAAGGAAGCGAAGCTCATGCGATGGAATGCGGAAAGGAAGAAGCCAGGAGATGACGATGATGACCCCGAAAAGGATGAGCTGCTGACGCACCCTTCAGATGCTAGCTAGTGGAAAGCATTGGACCTCGAATTCCCAGAATTTGGTGGAGATTCGAGGAACATCAGGCTTGGTGCGAGCACCGATGGACTCAATCCGTTCGGTAGCCAAAGCAGCCATACGACGCAGCCCGTGTTTGTATGGATGTACAACCTCCCTCCATGGTTGTGCATGAAGAAGAAGTACATACAAATGAGTATGCTAATTCAAGGGCCGAAACAACCTGGTACCAACATCAATATGTATCTTGGGCTGTTGAAAGAGGAGATAGCCATGTTATGGGAATCTGAAGCCAATACTTACGACGCCGTCGCACAAGATTATTTCACTATGAGAGACGCGTTGGTCACTACGGTGCAAGACTATCCAGGTTGCGGGTATATCTCGGGGCAGGTTATCCAAGGATTCTGCGCATGCGTTAGGTGCATGGATAACACAAGCTATCTCCAACTAGAGAAAGATCCAGGGTCATTGAAAACCGTGTTCATGGGCGCCGGAGGTAGCTCAGCAGAATGATCCATGAAGAAAGCGTGGAGACCTGTTTGATGGCAAATCAAGACAGGAATCCCGGGCGTAGGAGCAGCGAAGAAGTGGAAGAGTTCTTTGAAAACTGGAAATATTGTCCTAAGCATTGAAAGAAGCAAAAGAGGCAGCAACAAGACAAGCCCGATGAAGGTATGGAAAACAAGGTCTATTTTAAGGAGTTGCCATCTTTGGAAGTTTCTCACTTGCGCCTCATAGCCTCGACATCATGCATATCACAAAAGCGTTAATGCGAGTGCGTAGCCACCATAATCAACATGCCGGATAGGACGAAAGATGGTCGAAAAGCAAGGCACGACTGATATGCTTGGGTATCCGGAAGGAGCTTCACGGAGGGGCCTACTCGATGATCGGGAAGATGGCGATGATCATGAGTCGGAGGCGACACAAGTTCGTCGAAAGGGTAAAAGTTCAAGAAGAGCGAATATTACTTCCCTCCTTCTTGCTTCACTCTAAGCCGGGATGAGATCAAACAGTTTTCAAGTGCCTTCTAGGAGTCAAATTTCCTTACATTTCTGCGGCAAGATAGCGGATACCTAGGCGAGGAGAAGCGGAGGTTCGGTGGCATGAAGTCTCACGTATGTCGTGCTAATGGCAGTACTTCGGTCGCACTAAGAGGGATAATGGGCGAAACACGTCCGTGAAATGTTATTTGGCCTCTGCAAGTTTTTGACGTCATCTCTAGGAAGTCGATTGGCATGAATAAGCTCGGGAGGCTACGAGGAGATCGTGGTGATACTATGTGAGATTGAGGTCTACTTCCACCCGCATTCTTGACATTATGGTGCATCTGCTGGTCCATGTCGTGGAGGACATCGTACAACTCGGGTCGATGTTCCTCCGCGACATGATAAGCGTTCGAAAGGATGAATGGACACATCAAAGGATACGTTCGCAGCAGGTCCGTCCGGATGGAAGCATAACCAAGGGCTTTCTAGGCGAAGAGTGCATCTCTTTACGCGAATTATCTAGACATGAGAACCACATCGGTCTTCTCGTCCATGAGCACCTTAGCAAGCTCGGCGGATCTGGTCATCGAGAGGGTCGCATATGCATGGAACCCGATTTTCGATCGTGAGACTTTGATCGAGCAAACCTCGTCGCACTACAACATTTAGAACTGGTCGATCCTTGGAGTACGAAGCACAAAGGTTAATCGAGAAGAAAAGTGACCAGGGCATACTGAGGGGCAGGAGAAATAATCAAAGAGCACAACTCAGATTATAGGAAGTTTATGACGAGACAAGGCGTCCTCCCGTTCCCTAAGCCGAGCCAGAAGGCTTGATGTTGGCCTAGTTGTAGTTACAAACTATAGATTACCTTTGTGTGTGTAGACAAGTGTACATGCTACTATACTTATCTTATTAGGTCTATGAATCATCGCTTACTTCTTTTGCTTATTATTATTATATATAAATCAATGCTTGGTTTTTTTTTGCTTACTCTTTGGTCCTTTGCTCACTTTGGTCCTTTTTTTCCTTACTTTATTAGTCTTTTTTCGAGAATAATGCCGATGATTGAAATGTCGTGGCACAATATATATGTGAATGTGCTACGACGGGATTGTGAGCCTTGTGATATGCACAAGTCCAGGTCTTGTGCATCCTACTTGGCTCACGGTTCCGTCAATAGCATATTCTAATCAACAACCTATATATATATATATGAGGCATTCTTTTTTATTTACTTTGGTCTTTTTTGAGAATAATGCCGATGATTGAAATGTCGTGGCACAATATATATGTGAATGTACTACGACGGGATTGTAAGCCTTGTGTTATGCACAAGTCTAGATGGTGTGCATCTTACTTGGCTTACGGTTCCATCATAGCATATTCCTGTGTCCAACGACCTATGTATATATATATATATATGAGGCATTCTTTTTGATTTATTTTGGTCTTTTTCAAGAATAATGCTGATGATTGAAATGTCATGGCACAATATATATGTGAATGTGCTACGACGGGATTGTGAGCCTTGTGATATGCACAAGTCCAGGTCTTGTGCATCCTACTTGGCTCACAGTTCCATCGTAGCATATTCTTGTGTCCAACGACCTATATATATATATATATATATATATATATATCAGGCATTCTTTTCGAGTTACTTTGGTATTTTTCGAGAATAATGTCGATGATTGAAATTCCGTGACACACTATATGTGAATATGCTGCGATGGGATTGTCCTCCTTGTGCTATGCACAGATCCAGGTATTGTGCATCCTACTTGGCGAACAGTTCCATCGTAGCATATTCCTGTGTCGAACAACCTAGTTATATATGAGGCATGCTTTTTGAGTTTGGTCTTTTTGATTTAGGAGTACTTTCTATAAGTGTATCTTCATATGCGACTTTAATTATATATGTTTTTTTTCAATCATCGCTTAATTATTATTGTCAACTTATAGATGGCGTAGTGCGTCGTGTACAAGGGACGGGTTCCGTAGTCTAGGATGATTGGGAAAACTTGGGAGAGGTGCACCGTTCAGCGACAATAGCTACAAAGGGTACAACACTATGGAGGAGGTGGAAGCTAGATACACGTGCTATCTAGCGGGAGTTAGGACGAGGAACCGGATGAAGATCTACACCTTCGTCGCGGCGGTGATCATGCTTATCTTCTTTGGTTGTTTATCCCGCGTTTGTGTTTAGCTAGTTTAGATGTCTAGGCGAGCTTCTATCGAGCTCTAACTTCGATCGACACATGGATTGTATGTCACCAACTACTTTGTAACAGTCAAAACAATTTATAACTTATGTATTCATGTATGAGACTTATCTATATGTATTTGTTTCAATCTTGTTTTGCGAATTGTGTATTTATATATATAATTGTATATCTTATATCTGTGTGTATATCTGTGTGTATATCTGCCTATATAATCTGTTGTATTGTATCATCGGCCTGAAATTTTTAAAAAAAAAGACACACATGGCGCACATCAGCTTCTATGGCGCCTTGCAACTAAAGCGCACCTCGCGACAGTTAGTGGCGCCTTTGCAACATCGCCATGAAGATCTAAGGCATAGCGCACCTACCAACATATCCATGGCGCACTAGCGGTGCGCTCGCCTATCTCCACATAGCGTGGCGCACAGGCGGCGCCACGGCTAAACAGATTGTGGCGCAAGGCGTGCGCGCCACTAATCGCCCGCGGATGGTCACTAGGTGCTCCTGAGGCGACCATTTTCCTAGTAGTGTATGATGGGATGAAGCGGCCCGAGCTAACCTTACATGACATCATTCATGAGACTTGCTCCACGCTCAACATTCAACTTGTATTGCATAAGTGGCTTTGCGGGTGCCTGTCTCTCCCATCATAGTATAGATCCAATTTACAAACAAGCACTTGATAGTTCAAGCATCAACGTTGTGGTTCTTGTTAAATAGTTAGAGACACTTATTGAAAGCCCCAAACCACGTAAAATATGCAAAGAAAATTAGAGGCGTCTATGTTTTGTAGGGGTGTGCTGTGATGTGATATGGCCATGATTGTGATTATATTTGATATATGCAATGTTCCTTATTGTAAGTTGGCAACCAGCAGGAGCCATATGGTTGTCTTTAAATTCCGTTAAGACCCGCATGTCTATTCAAAGTAGTTGTAATAGTTGAAGCTGGTGGACGACAACCATGAAAGGGCGCCATTGACCTTGGCAGCTATCTTTGGTGATGATGGAGATCATGTTCGTGCTTGAAGATGGAGATCGGAAGCACAAGAAGAAATGCCATATCATATCACATATTATAAATTTCATGTGATGTTAATCCTTTATGCATCTTGTATTGCTTAGTTAACGACGGTAGCATTATAAGATGATCCCTCAAGCACACAAATTTCAAGTCTTAAAGTGTTCATCCTTAGTAAGCACCGTTGCTAAAGCTCGTTGTTTCGAAGCACCACGTGATGATCGGGTGTGTTAGATTCTGCGAGTGTATACAACATGAGCAAACCAGATTTGCTCATGCGGAAGCTAAGGTGTGATCTTGACGAGCCTAGCATGTACAGACATGGTCTCGGAACACGGATCACCGAAAGGTAAAGCATGAGTCATATAGTAGATATGATGAACATGTTGATTGTTCGCCATTGAAGCTACATCAACTCTCGTGATGATCGGTTTTGATGTGGTGGATTTGGTTCGTGTGATCACTAAAACAATGTGAGGGATATTGTTTTGAGTGGGAGTTCACCTAGATTAATTTAACTATTAATTAGAACTCAATTTGTCATAAACTTAGTCTAAACTATTGCAAATATGTTGTAGATCAATGGCGGCCCCTACCATCAATTTTAATGCGTTCCTAGAGAAAGAAAATTTGAAAAACAATGGAAGCAACTTTGCGGATTGATTCCGTAATTTGAGGATTGTCCTCAATGCTGGTAATTTGACCTATGTCTTTGGATGCACATTGGGTGACACCTGCACTCTGCTACCAATGAAGTAAAGAATGTTTACCTCACTCGGAAGAATTAGTACTCCACAGTTCAGTGTACTATCTTGTATGGTTGGAATCGGAGCTTCGGAAAAGGTTTGAGAACCATGACCCACATGATATTGTCCGTGAACTCAAAATGATATTTGAGGCTCACGCGGCAGTTGAGAGTTATGAGGCTTCTAAAAAGTTCTTTAACTGCAATATGGAAGAGGGCAACTCCGTCAGTGAGCATGTGCTTAAGATGTCTGGGCACGCAAACAAACTCCAAAGTTTGGGTATAGTGATTCCTAATTCTTTGGGGATTCACCGTGTCCTCCAATCACTACCACCAAGTTATAAAAACTTTGTGATGAACTACAATATGCAAAACATGGACAATACGTTGCCAGAACTCTTCTCCATGTTGAAATCTGCAGAAGTGGAGATCAAGAAAGAGCACCAAGTGTTGTTGGTCAATAACACCACCAAATTCAATAAAGGCAAGTCTAAGAAAAAGGGAAACTTCAAGAAGGGTGGTAATAAAGTTGTCGCGCCGGCGAAGAAGACCAAGGCTGGGCCTAAGCCTGATACTGAGTGCTTTTACTGCAAGGGAGAAGGTCACTGGAAGCGGAGTGCATAAATTACTTGGCGGTTGAAGAGCGTCAACATCAATAAGAAAGATATATCCGATATACATGTTATTGATATGTATCTCACTAGTACTGTAGTAGTGCACAGGGTATTTATACTGGTTTGGTTGCTCATATTTGTAACTCGAAATAGGTGCTGCAGAATAAACGGAAGCTAGCGAAGAACGAGGTGACGATGCGCGTTGGAAATGGATCAAAGGTTGATGTGATCGCGATCGGCACGCTACCTCTTCATCTACCATTGGGATTAGTTTTATACTTAAATAATTGTTATTTGGTGCCTGCGTTGAGCATGAACATTGTATCTGGATCATGTTTATTGCGAGACGGTTACTTGTTTAAGTCCGAGAATAATGGTTGTTTGATTTATATGAGTAATATGTTTTATGCACATGCACCTGTGGTAGATGGTCTATTCTTATTGAATCTCGATTGTAGTAATACACACATAAATAACATTGAGGCTAAACGTTTGAAATTGAGCGATAACACGACATATATGTGTCACTATCGTCTTGGTCACATTGGAGTGAAGCGTATGAAGAAACTCCATTCGATGGACTTCTTGAATCACTTGAAAGATGTGAAGCATGTCGATGGGTAAAATGACTAAGACTCCATTTTACGGGATGATGGGCGAGCTCTGAGACTTATTGGAAATCATACATACCGATGTGTGTGGTCAATGAGTGTAGCATCGTGATGGTTATCGTTATGTTCTTACCTTCACGGATGACTTGAGTAGATATGGGTATATCTATTTCATGAAACATAAGTCCGAAACTTTCGAGAAGTTTAAGGAATTTCAAAGTGAGGTAGAGAATCAACGTAATAAGAAGATTAAATTTCTACGATCTGATCGTGGAGGTGAATATCTAAGTTACGAGTTTGGCGAGCATTTGAAGAAATGCGGAATACTTTCACAATTGACACCGCCGGGAACACCACAGCGTAATGGTGTGTCTGAACGTCGTAATCAAACTCTCTTAGATATGGTTCCTTCTATGATGTCACTTATAGATTTACCGCTATCGTTTTGGGGTTATGCATTAGAAACAGCCGCATTCACTTTAAATAGGGCACCATCTAAATCTGTTGAAACGACACCGTATGAATTATGGTTTGGGAAGAAACCTAAATTGTCGTTCCTTAAAGTTTGGGGTTGCGAAGCTTATGTAAAGAAGTTACAGCCGAACAAGCTTGAACCCAAAGCGGAAAAATGTGTCTTCATAGTATACCCGAAGGAAACTATTGGGTATACCTTATATCATAGATCCGAGGGCAAAATCTTCGTTGCTAAGAATGTATCCTTTCTAGAGAAGGAATTTCTCACGAAAGAAGTGACTGGAAGGAAAGTAGAACTCGACGAGGTTGTTGAACCTTCTCTCGAACTTGCGAGTAGCATAGCACCGGAAGTAGTTCCTATGGCGCCTACACCAATAAGAGAGAAGCTAATGATGATGATCATGAAACTTTGGTTTAAGTTGCTACAGAGCCTCGCAGGTCAACGAGAACTCGTACCACTCCTGATTGGTATGATCCCATTATGAGTGTCATGTTGGTGGACAACACCGATGACCCTGCGACATATGAGGAAGCGATGATGAGCCCGTCAATAAATGGAAAGAAGCCATGAAATCGAGATTGGATCCATGTACGAAAACCAAGTATGGACTTTGGTGGAATTACGGATGGCGGAAGGTTGCCGAGAACAAGCGGATTTTCAAGAAAAGCAGATCTTGATGGTAATATTCTTGTCTATAAAGCTTGACTTGTCGCAAAAGGGTTTCCACAAATTCAAGGAGTTGACTACGATGAGACTTTATCACCAGTAGCGAAGCTAAAGTCTGTGAGGATTATATTAGCAATCGCTGCATATTACGATTATGAGATATGGCAGATGGATGTCAAAACGTCGTTCCTCAATGGAGACATTGATGAAGAGTTGTATATGATGCAACCCAAAGGTTTGGTCGATCCTAAAGATGCTAACAAGGTGTGCAAACTTCAACGGTCCATATATGGATTGAAGCAAGCATCCCGAAGTTGGAATCAACGTTTTGATAAGGTAATCAAAAGTTTTGGTTTTATACAAACTTATGGAGAAGCTTGTATTTACAAGAAAGTGAGTGGGAGCTCTGTAGCATTCTTAATACTATATGTAGATGACATATTGTTGATTGGGAATGATGTAGACCTTCTTAATAGTGTCAAGGATTATTTGAATAATAGTTTTTCAATGAAAGATCTTGGCGAAGCAGCTTACATATTAGGCATAAAGATTTATAGAGATAGATCGAGACACCTAATATCATTGTCACAAAGTACATATTTGGACAAAGTTCTAAAGAGGTTTGGAATGGGAGATAGCAAGAAAGGGTTCTTGCCCATGTTGCCCAATATGACCTTGAGTAAAACTCAAAGTCCGACAGCGGAAGATAGAAAAGGATGAGTAAGACTCCCTATACTGACCATAGGATCTCTTATGTATGCCATGCTATGTAATAGACCCGACATTGCATATGTTGTTAGTTTGACTAGCAGATATCAAAGTGATCCAGGAGTGGATCATTGGACAGCGGTCAAAAACATCCTTAAGTACTTGAGAAGAACTAAGGATATGGTTCTTTCTTATGGAGGTGATGAACAGATCGTTGTTAAAGGTTACACCGATGCTAGTTGGAACACCGATCCGGATGATTCTAAATCTCAATCTAGATACGTATTTACTTTGAATGATGGTGCGATTAGCTGGAGGTGCAAAGCTAAGCGTTGTGGCAAGATCTTCAATGAATTGGAATACATATTGCCGGAGGCTTCACAAGAAGCGATATGGATGAAGGAGTTCATTCTGAGCTTCGTATGGTTCCAAGTCTTTGGACCCAATGTCTATCTTGTGATAACATGGGCGCCATAGCGATCTTGCAGAACCAAGGTCACACAAGAAGCTGAAGCACATCAATCTACGTTTTCACGCTATTCGAGAACATGTCCAAGATAGTGACATAAATATTTGGAAAGTACACACAGATCTGAATGTGGCGGATCCGTTGACTAAACCTCTCCCGAGGGAAAAACATGACCAACACCAAGCGCCATGGGTGTTCGGTATATTACCATGTAATCTAGATTAGTTGACTCTAGTGCAAGTGGGAGACTGTTGGAGATATGCCCTAAAGGCAATAATAAATGTAGTTATTATTATATATTTGTGTTTATGATAAATGTTTACATTCATGCTATAACTTGATGATAGGAAACATTAATACTTGTGTGATTTGTAAACTAAATTAGAGTCCCTAGTAAAGCCTCTTTATAATACTAGCTTGTTGGTTAATAGATGATCATGGTTTCCTGATCATGAACATTGAGATGTTGTTAACAACAAGATCATATCATTAGGAGAATGGTATGATGGACATACTCCTATAGATAAGCGTAGCATAAAGATCAAGTCATTTTAATAGTTCAATTGCTATAAGATTTCTGATACATAGTAACCTAATTCCTTCGACCATGAGATCATGCTAATCACCATCACCGTAAGGATGCTTTGATGACATCAAACACCACATTGTAACTGGGTAGCTATAAATATGGCATTGAGTGTTCGGAAAGTATGGGTTGAGACACATGGATCAAGAATTGGATTTGTCCATCCATATGACGGATAGATATACTCTGGGCTCTCTTGGTGGAATGTCATCCAATTAGCTTGCAAGCATGTGACTTGATCACAAGGGATCACATACACGGGAACGAGAAAAGAGTACTTATCGGTAACGAGGTTGAACTAGGTATCTTGAGAGATCAAGCGATCAAAACCTCGGATAAGTAAACTATCGTGAGACAAAGGGAAATTGGTATCGTATGTAATTGGTTCATTCGATCGCAAAGTAATCATAGAAATATGTGGGATCCATATGAATTTCCATATTCCTCTATTGGTTATTGATCGGAGAAGTGTCTCGATCATGTCCGCATAATTCACGAACCGTAGGGAGACACATAAGGATTCGATGTTGTTGAGTAGTTATGGAATGATGAGTAAGAGACGAATGTTGTTGAGTCTCGGATGGGATCCGGATATCACGAGGAGATCCGGAATGGTCAGGAAAATAAGATTCATATAAGGAAAGTCTGTTTGAGTTTGGGAATGATTAGGTGTTTTCACGGGAATGTTCTAGAAGGTCGGAAGGTCGGCACTCCGGAGGAAGGGTACATGAATGTGTCATGACAATATGGAATGGTTGCATCATGTACTAGGTCACTAGCTGGACAATATGGAGATGAAATCAAATCCAAGTTTGAAAGTCAAATGCCAATTTGAAAAGTCAACGCCAAGTTTGCTTAGTGGAGGGAGTAGGAAACCTACTTGGGCAGCAAGTCCACTCCCTCCACCCGGCCAGGAGGGAGAGTTGGAGGACTCCCTCCCAAGCCACCTCCACCTATATAAGGAGGGTAGGGCTGCACCCTTACACCCAAAACCCTAGCCTCAAGTTGCAGGCGCCACCACCTCCTTGTGGCCGCCTAGGCACCTCAACTCGGCGAGTTGGGGTTTCCCCAAACCCTAGCCTTGGCCAAGCCCTCCCTTGGTGCCCTCTAAACCCTAGATCACCAAGGCCTCTCATACTCCACCATACTCGCTCGCAGGCGAAGCCTGAGATCTCCCTCTACTTGACCTGCCGTCGTCTGCGGAATCGCGAGGAGAGTGCAACAACCTCCGCTACTGGTGGAACAAGGAGAGGAAGGTCTTCATCAATCGAGCGATGTGACCATTGCGTGGCTCTGGGAAGGATCGTCTACGATCTTGAGATCGGCAAGAATGACTACATCACCCACGAGATTCTTCTCTCGTTAACCGCTTTGGAATCTTCGAGGGTGAGTTCCTCTATCGACTTGTTGCTACAATCTAGTAGATATATCTTGGCTTGTTTGTTTGCATGCGGTAGAAAATTTTTGTTTTCCATGCTACGAACCCCTACACTGCGTACCTCTATATAAAGGACAGGAGGGCACGACGAGGAGGCTCTCTCGCATATCACCGCATACACACCTCCACGCCAGATTGCATCTGCGCACCCCTGTAACTTTCGGTTCCGCCGTAATCAAGAGCAGACAAGCAGGAGTAGGGTTTTCCCTCCGGGGGCCTGAAAACGGGTAAACCTCGTGTCCCCGTGTTGCTTGTTTGCTAATCATTTCGTGATCTCCAGCATCCCCATCTTCTCCAAAACCCAAGTCCATAACAATGGGCATTGACGAGATTAAACCTCGTCACTTAGATTCCAGATACAGGAGATGGTGAATGCTCCGGGCAGTCGTGTCCGCAGGTTGGAATGGTTTTCAACATCGTCGACGAGGCACAGTTGTTTTATAATGGTTATGCTGAGAAGCTAGGGTTTGGAAGCAGCATAGGTTGCTCAAGAAGGTCCCAGAAAAAAGGATGTGACCATTTAATTAGGAGGGACTTTGAGTGTGCACACGCTCGGAAAGACAAAGTTGCTGGCAGTTCTGTCGATGAGGCACTAGATCTGGAGGTGTTTGATGAAGTGGGGTGAAGCAACGGAAGCAACACTTTATTCTTATAATTTTGGCAGTGCGCCAGCTACGGTGAAAAGGAAAAGAAACAAGCTGAAGTGTCATGATTGCAAGGCTCGCATGTCAGTTGGGCTGAGGAAGGATAATTGGGAAGTAACAAATTTCATTGAGGAACACACACATCCACTAATGAGTAGAGAAGAGTGGAAAAGGCATTACAGATCGCATCGTAAGGTGCCCTATAAGGACTACATGTTGATCAAGATGTTGCACAATCGGAACACCGACACATCTCTCATCATGGCCACACTTGGGGACCTTCATAAAACTCTCAGGACACTGCCGTACACAAACCGTGATGTTACAAACATCCGGACCAAGCTGAGAAATGAGGTTTCGCATAGCGATATATCCAAAATAGTTGAGTATTTTCAGAAGATACAAGCGGAGAGTCCGCAATTCTACTATGCTATCAAGCTGGATGAAAACAATGCTATTAGGGCTCTATTCTAGGTGGACGGAAGGACACGTGAGTTATCGAAATTTAAAAATGTATTTTTGACACCACATTTTGCACAAACGCTATGACATGCCCTTCGCACCAATTATTGGCATAAATAACCACATGCAAAGCATAATGCTCGGATGTGCCTTGATACCAGATGAGAAGAAGGAAACCCTCAAATGGGTTTTTGAGGCATGGATGAATGCTATGGGTCAAGAACATCCAACCTGCATAATGACGGACCAACATCAAGCAATGGCCGGTGCTATAGATGATGTTTTTCCTGGTACGGTTCATCGGTGTTGCCTATGGCATGTGCTTCGGATAGCACAGGATAAGCTTGGAACACTTTTTCGTACACGTGAGGGCTTCGAGAAAGAATTTTTTACTGTATCTATGGATCAGATACTATTGATGATTTTGAAAACATGTGGAAGATGATGTTGTCAAAGCACAGTTTTGTAGAAAAAGAACACATGGTCAACATGTGGGGTTGTAGGGATACATGGGCACCAACGTTCTTCAAGAAGAATTTCTTTCCTTTCACTTGTACAACAGGGAGGTCTAAAGGTTTGAACTCGTTTTTCAAGAAGCTCGTGCATCCACAAGACTCAGTTTGGCAATTTGTTAAGCAGTACGAGTACATTCAGGAAACAAGGTTGGATCGAGAGGACAACGTTGGTTTCCTTAGGAGTCCACAATGATCGTTTGGTCCAGGTTTGTATTAGTTAGAAACCTTGAGGTCGGCTATGTAGCATAAACTAATTCGTCATAATTTATGTGTTTTTAAAATGTTTGTTGTAGTTATAAGATTGAGGAGCAAGCTTCCAAATTTTATACAAGAGCTGCTTTTGGAAAATTTAGGGAATTCATGGAAATGACAATAACATATAGCATATATCCGGTTGCCGGTGAAGGGGTGAAGTTTGAGATTCACAGGAATGATCCGAGTGCACAGAAGATCAGGATTGTAAGTTTCGAGCAGCAGGAAAACTCGTACATGTCCAGCTGCAACCGGTTCAATGTGAATGGCATGTTGTGCCACCACATCCTGAAGGCTATGGTACACACAAACGTGTAAGAAATACCTGCTTCATAGGTGGTCCGAGGCAGCTACTGTTTTGTGAAGCAAAGTGCAATAAACCATTTTCTGGTTCTAGCATAATCCCAGATACCAACACACTCAGGTATAATACCTTATGAAAAATGATGAATAAGTTGGCGGCAAAAGCATGCTTTGGCACAGGATCATACAAGATTGTTGAAGGTGGGGTGGAACATTTGAATTTCTTAGTTGATAATTTTCGGATGTCTAGTGGCGTGATGGAACCTGAAACAGGCAAAGAACCAGAGGTAGCAAACAACAATCTGCAGAATCCTCCAAGGTCTGCCAAGAAAGGTCGTACATCAGATAAAGAAAAGAGGAGTAAGCCTTTGGTTGAGATTCGCTAGGAGGAAGCAAAAAAGAAGGGAACTAAACGGAAGAATTATGCGTTTTGAAATGTCGCGAAAC
Organism: Avena longiglumis; assembly: GCA_030063025.1. Classification (NCBI taxonomy): domain Eukaryota; kingdom Viridiplantae; phylum Streptophyta; class Magnoliopsida; order Poales; family Poaceae; genus Avena; species Avena longiglumis. The sequence continues at coordinate 31,962,519 of CP125976.1, forward strand.
CGATCACATCAGGAGGCATTTCCCTTTTTTGGCATTGGATAACAAGCAAAATGTCGAGCGTGAGGAACAATTGAGACGTGAAACAGAGCTTACACTTTGAGGCTTCCAACATGTGTATATATTAGTATGGTGGAATCATTGAAAGTGTTTTTTCACTAGTAGTAGCATTGTACTTGCAAAACCGGCATAAAAAATTCAAAAACGATCGAAACAATACGAAACCTTCGCATGGTGTTATATTATGTGACATAGTTACAAGGAAAAATATCAAACCTGGTATATTGATTATGTCTGAAAAAACCTTCACAAAATGGCCTATCTCATTCGAGGTTTCTTGGCTTTCGGGTCAAATGAAGAATATTATGGCTAGAATCAAGGCATAGTTTGTGATAATATATCCATATTGTGCATACATGTGCATCATGGGATGGCGAAACAATGTTGCAGGAGGAAGTTTTCCTTTTCGTCGCACCAAAAAGGCATTTTTCATTTTCCGAGCACAAAAAACGGACGGTTTTGTGAAGCAACCACCAAATGGCTAATTCAAAATACTACCACCACATTTTACAAAAATACTAGGCCGCCTTATATGGACAATGTCCCAACGTAGGGAACCAAAACCTTTCCGTCCACCCCTGGTGAAAAAGATAAATTCCTACCGAATCGGTAGGAAGTGGGTCAGATATGAACTACAGGTACATGATCCGATGCTAATGGTTTTATCAAATCATTTTTAGGTTCACAATATTCTATTTTATCAAATATCCAATGCAAGTTTAGCGAGGCTCGGCCCCGAGCTAAGAATCTTTATGCCCGTCGTTCGACAAAGTTTGACGATAGTTTAAAACGGGCATAAAAAATTCAAAAACGATTGAAACAATGTGAAACCTTCGCGTGGTGTGGTGTCATATTATGTGACATAGTTACAACGAAAAATATCAAACCTGGTATATTGATTATGTCTGGAAAAACCTTCACAAAATGACCTATCTCATTCGAGGTTTGTTGGCTTTCGGGTCAAATAACCAATGTTATGGCTAGAATCAAGGCATAGTTTGTGATAATATGCCCATATTGTTTATATATGCGCATCATGGGATGGCTAACAATGATGCAGGAGGAAGTTTTCCTTTTTGTCGCACCAAAAAGCCATTTTTCATTTTCTGAGCACAAAAAACGGACGGTTTTGTGAAGCAACCACCAAATGGATAATTAAAATTGCTACCACCACATTTTAAAAAAAATACTAGATCACCTTATATGGAAAATGTCCCAATAGGGGGGTCCGAAACCTTTCCGTCCATCCCTGGTGAAAAATATAAATTCCTGCCGAATCGGTAGGAAGTGGGTCAGATATGAACTATAGGTACATGATCCGATGCTCATGTTTTTTTACAAAAATCATTTTTAGGTTCACAATATGCTATTTTATCAAAGATCCAATGCAAGTTTAGCTTTTAAATCGCACCAAAAGGCATTTTCATTTAGAGCAAAAGCAGGGGATTTTAAAGCAATCACCAAATAGCTGATTCAAAATTGGAGGATTTGTGATTAGTTGATATGGATATCATATTAAGATTCCTTTCATTTTTTTGATCAATTTAGACATATTATTTATCAAATTCTGATTTACGTATTTAAAGATATTAATTATTCCATATTAAATAGAAAAATAGGTACTTTTATTTAAATAGTAAAATTATTATATTTTTATTTGAATTCAATAGTATTTTATTTGAATCAGTAATACTTTTACTTATTCATTGTTGTTTACTTATTCGCATGGTGTTATATTATGTGATAACTAGGTACAAATTGCTTAGCGAGCCCGATGATGAGTGCAGCAACACTTCGTTGGGAGACCCCAAGAGGAAGGTATGATGAGCACAGCAGCAAGTTTTCCCTCAGTTCGAAACCAAGGTTAACAAACCAGTAGGAGGAAGGAAATGACTCAAAGGTGTTGCTAGCCACTTCAAGACCTACATAACACAAACTCAAGACTTTTCCCCCAACGAACAGTGAGGTTGTCAATCTCACCGGTTTGTTGTAACAAAGGATTAAATCTATGGTGTGAAAGGTAAGAGTGGTTTGCAACAAGTAAACGGTAAACAGTGGAAGATGTATCAATGGTAAAGACTGGACTGGGGTCCATAGTTCACTAGAGGTGTTCTCCTTAGATAAACAAACATGGCATGTCGGGTAAACAAATTACAGCAGGGCAATTAACAGGATTGAGCAAGGCATAACAATGCAATACTAGACATCATGATCCTATGAGATTCGATTGGGCAATACAACAAGATACATAGACCGCCATTCAACTGCATATATTACTAGAAGTCCACCTTTGGGTTATCATCCAAACCTCTTGCAGTATTAAGTTGCAAGCAACAGACAACTGCTTTAAGCAAAGTGTGTAAGGTAAACAATCCACTTGTTCCATGAACAAGAGAGCGTTGTTTTCTCCCTAGTAGCAATAGCACATCTACAACCTTAGATATTTATGTCACTTCCCTTGGATTAAATAGAGGCATGAACCCACTATCGAGCATAAATACCCCCTCTTAGAGTCACTAGCAACTACTTGGCCAAGATAGCTACTAACAACGGAGAGCATGCAAGATCACAAACAACACAGACATGATAGAATCAATAAGACAAAACCATTAATCAATCTGACATAGTAATCTCAATATCAATCGGATCCCCGCAAACACAACATGCATGATTACAAATAGATGAGATCTTGATCATGAATGAAGCTCACAAGATCTAGACATGAAATCACAAAGGAGGAGATACAACCATCTAGCTACTACATGGACCCGTAGTCCAAGGTGGAACTACTCACGCTTCATACCGAAGGCTGGCATGATGAATAAGAAGGCCTCCAGGATGATCTCCCCTCTGGCAGAGTGCCAGGAAGAGCTTCATATCCCCCCGATCTAGGGACGATGGTGGCGGCGGCTACAGACGGTTTCATGGAATATTGATCGGGTACTTATGGTTTAGGCATCGGGGGCTTCTTATAGGCGAAGAGGCGAGGCAGGAGAGTGTCTAGGGGCCCACACCCTGCCCAGGCGCGGCCTAGGGTGGGCCCATGCCTGGGGGTTGCAGCCGCCCTATGGCTCCCCTCCGTCTCTCCTCTAGACTCTGCGTTCTCCTCGATGAAATATTGACTTTGGCTTTTGTCCCGTCCAATTCCGAGAATATTTCCTTACTAGATTTTCTGGAACCAAAAAAAGCAAAAAACAGGCAACTAGCACTGCGGCAACTTGTTAATAGGTTAGTACCAGAAAACATATAAAAACACCTCAAAGTGTGGACAAATCAAAGCAAAGTAGATACTAAACAAGCATGGAACATCCAAAATTATATATACGTTTTTGACGTATCAAGAATCCCTAAGCTTAACTCCTCCTCGTCCTCGAGTAGGTAAGTGATAAAAGAATAATTTTTGAGGTGACATGCACCATCAAAACCAAGATCAAACCACTTGCAAGCATTGAAAGCTGGGATCAAAGAACTCTAAACATGAGCATGAAAGATGGATTTATAATAGTAAGACAAAGTAACTATGCATGCAACATGAAAGGATACAAACAAATATCATGAATAACATGCATTGAAAAACATTTGTTTGTTTCACATATAAGAACATGGCATAGTGGCATTCAGCTTGTCCCTCATAGAATAGCAAATAGATGCATAGGACACCTTCAAAGTTCATAAGAGTGACTAGATGAAAATAGCACAAGAACAAGTAATATCAACAATATGCATCAATCAATAAGTTTTGGGACAATGCACATAGAACTAAGAATGGCAACTATGCTCTCTTAACTGGTGCCTAAAGGTAGAAGGTGGAGACTCAATATAATGGTGGAATAAAGGCCCTTCATGTAGGGAAGCAGGGATTTCAAGTTTCAAAAAGAGCTTCCAAAAATTATGGTACTTGTTAGATTTTAGCCCTCATTGCCCCTAGCATAAGCATCTTGAAGTGATTAAGGTTAAAGTGAACAAACTATGGATTATATGCTTGACAAAGTATAAGTTGGCAATCTCATGTCCCTTGAATATGAGGGTCGCACCGCATGCTACTCAACTTTAGTCACCTATAAGTTCTTGTCATAGTAAGTACATGTGTATCATAGAGAACCGCCAACGGGGTACCCCTTGCACATGGTACATGAGCTATCCCATAACCACAATGACAAGGTAAGCATAAAATGAGCATCTCAATAATCTTTTTATTTGCTATTTGCATAGGTTTTTATAGAGGATGCTTCACAGATTGCTCATTATGGTGATGCTGCAAGTTTCCACCATGATTAGGCTAGCGGCCTAGGCGTTTCTCTAACACAAAATACTTAATTACATGGACTTACAAGCTCCCTTTTTATTTCACACCGGCGAAATCCATAGACAAAAGATCATGATATCAACTGTGTATAAAGTACAAGTGCAATATTGAAAGCGTTTCCCGTGACATCATGGTTCTGCTAATTCCAACGTATAAGTGCAAGCATATACAACATAGATGACACAATGGTTCAAGTTTATTAGGGGCAAGAAAAATAAAGTGTGCCATCAAGTCTATGAGAGCTTTAATCACTAAGTTTTCACATAACAAAATACTTTTTAATTGTAAGATAGATGAAAACAAGAATATACGTGGAATGGTGTAACACACCATGAATCGGAATTTATAGTGGACACTTTGGAATAACTTGGTTTCTTGAGAGTTGGAAGCATGAGTAGAGCTTACTCATACAAGTGGAGGCTAGCAAAAGACTCAAGAAGCCAACTGAGAGAGCAATAATGGCCATAATCATGCAGATCGACAAAAAATTACTAATCAAAGCATGGAGTGGTACTACAAGCCAAGGACTAAATGATCATAGAGGTTATGGTGATGGTGTGATCATGTGCCAAGTCAACCCAAACAAAACATCAAAGGAGAATACCACAATACTATGCTTTTGCATGCTAAAACAATGCATGATTCCTTCAAGGCACACTAAGCAATCCCAATTGTTTGGAACAATTCATGATACAACAATAATCACTAAGAATAAGGTTAAAACAACACCTAGCATGACATGCTAAAGTCTAAGTCACAATCAAAGAAAGCTCCTCTTGCACTATTTCAAGCAAGAACTTTCTACTCCTTTCCAACACCAATCAACTTATTTGAAACAACACAGCGAGAACGGGGGTCCAAACTACTTTATTCAAGCAAACTAAACGAACTAAGCAAAGCAAACGAAAACTAAGACGCTTCAAGAACAACACAACAGTGCATGAAATAATAAAAACAAAGTGTCTAGAAAGATCTAAGCTTTTTATTGATGAAGAAGGGCATCCCCAAGCTTTAACGCTTGTACCTCTTGGATATTTCTTGGGGTGACATCGGGGTGGCATCCCCAAGCTTGAGCTTTTGTCCATACTTTATCTCATTACATCATTCTCTCTCTATACCTGAAAATTTTCCTTCATACAAAACTTCACACAATCTTCATTAGCAACATTAGTGTATTCAAAAGATATAGACCTTTGGGTTTAGCTTTAGAACAGAAAAACTTTCACTAAAAACAAAAACTGCTGTAGCAATTCCCTCAAAAATCTTAATTTCCCAAAAATAACCCAAAAAGGAATCAATAAGAAGCAAATGCAAATAATGGAAGAAATCTGTCAAAACAGACCAGCAGGTAGAAACCGATTTTTTCAAAGACCTTATGTTGCTCCAATCAAAAAGTGTTGAACTAATGAAAGTTAGATAACATACTGGAGGATTAATTAGTAAATTTTCAGCTCAATCCGACTTACAGAGACTCCTCACGAATTTTTATGGTGGAGCACAAAAATCTGTTTCGGGACAGCAACTCCCCAAACCTTACTTCCCTCTCATTAGAGGTCATTCTTGGCACAAAAAGCAAACAAAAAAGGATAAGGAGAGGTCATTACTGAAGTAATAACTTCCAAGACTCAAAAAAACTCTTGTATTATCTCCCAACAAGTACTTTTCTTTAATGCCTTTAAGTTACGCACAAGAAGCAAGAAATCAAGTATTTTCAAATGAAGAAGCATTAACATCAAATCTTGCTTTCAAAGGAGGAGAAAAAAGCAACTTCTCTCTCCTAAATTTTAACAAGAGCATTTGTAATGTGTTTGGTGAAAGAAACATGCATATCACTAGCATCAGAACTTCTAGCAAGCTTTTGCAGGAACATAATCACTTCAGAAATATTGCAACCATCAAGATCAAAGTCAAACTTAGCATCACTAGTAGTAGAGTCATTGGTCTTAGGCATTGTAGGTGGAGGAATAGGGACTTCTTGTTGTATAGTGGCATCCATATTGATGGTGGTAATGGTACACACACTATTGTTTCTAGCAGTTTTAGCTTCCCTTTCTCACTTAGCATGAAGTTGGGCTAACAATCTAACATTTTCATCAATAGTAACTTGTATGGCATGAGTAGCAGCAAAGGTACTTTCCATGGTTTCAGGTTTAGCAGACATTTTATTAATCAAAGAGGACTGTGCTTCGGACAAAGAGGAAATATTTTTCTTAGCACTCAAATTTTTTGACTGTAAACTAGGAATTTCTCTATTCAAATTCTCAAGTTGGTGACTAATATTTTTCAAGATAGCAGATTTTTCTTCTATATTTTTAGTGAATATCTTGCTTTTCTCATATTGCATTTGCATAAAGTTTTTAGTGGATCTTTCAACTTCTAGAATCCTATCTTCACTAGGCATTCCAAATCTACCATGATAAATGTTGCCATTATTAGGAGGATAAGGCCTATAATTAGTACCATAGGTATTGTTGCCAAAATTATTACTCCTAAAGAAGTTCACATCAACTTGCTCTTCTTGAGCAACCAGAGAGGCTAAGGGAACATTATTAGGATCTAAAGGATCTTTCCCATTTCCCATTAACAAGCATAGACATGATAACATATATCTTATCACTCAAAGAGGAGGTTTCTTTCAACAGAATTTACCTTCTTACCATGTGGAGCTCTCTCAGTGTGCCATTCAGAATAATTAACCATCATATTATCAAGGAGTTTTGTTGCATCACCCAAGGTGATGGTCATAAAGGTACCTCCGGTAATTTGAATCAACAGGTTTCTTGAAGAGAAGTTCAAACACATAAAAAGTGCGGATAATCATCTAAGCAGTAAGTCCATGAGTGGGACAATTCTTAACCAAAGATTTCATTCTTTCCCAAGCTTGAACAACATGTTCATTATCAAGTTGTTTAAATTTCATAATATCACTTCTCATGGATATAATCTTAGCAAGAGGGTGGTACTTTCCAATAAAAGCATCTTTGCACTTAATCCAAGAATCGATACTATTTCTAGGCAAGGATAGCAACCATTCTTTAGCTTTTCCTCTCAAGGAGAAAGGAAACAATTTGAGCTTAATAATATCTCCATCTACATCCTTATACTTTTGCATCTCACAAAATTCAACAAATTTATTGAGATGAGCAGCAGCAACATCAGAACTAGCACCCGAAAATTGCTCTCTCATCACAAGATTCAACAAAGCAGGCTTAATTTCATAAAAGGTAGCATCAGGAGCAGGTGGAGCAATAGGAGTGCTTAGGAAATCATTGTTGTTTGTGCTAGTGAAGTCACACAATTTGGTGTTCTCAGCAGAGTTCATTTTGGCAAAAGTGGAGCAAGCCAGCTGACAACTAGGCGAACTAAATTTTTTGTGTTTTTGATAAGAGAAATAAAACCAAACTAAACTATTTTTTTGGAGTTTTTGATAAAAAAGAGGCAAACAAAACAAAGCTAAAGAAACTAAGCAAACCAAAAACAAAGTAAAGAGAAAGGTTGGGAAGGACTTCCCTTATGAAGACGTCCTTAGCCTCCCGAACAGCGGCCGAAAAAAAGGCTTGATGAGTGCGTGACGCCGTTGGGAGACCCCAAGAGGAAGGTATGATGAGCATAGAAGCAAGTTTTCCCTCAGTTATAAACCAAGGTTATCGAACCAATAGGAGGAAGGAAACGACTCAAAGGTGTTGCTAGCAACTTGGAGACCTTCACAACACAAACTCAAGACTTTGCCCCAACTAACAGCGAGGTTGTCAATCTCACTGATTTGCTACAACAAAGGATTAATTGTATGGTGTGGAAGGTAAACAAATTATAGCAGGGCAATTGACAGGATTGAGCAAGGCATAACAATGCAATACTAGACATCATGATCCTATGAGATTCGATTGGACAATACAACAAGATACATAGACCGCCATTCAACTGCATCTATGACTAGAAGTCCACCTTTGGGTTATCATCCGAACCCCCTCCAGTATTAAGTTGCAAGCAACAGACAACTACTTTAAGCAAAGTGTGTAAGGTAAACAATACACTTGTTCCATGAACAAGAGATCGTTGTTTTCTCCCTAGTGACAACAGCACATCTACAACCTTAGAGATTTATGTCACTTCCCTTAGATTAAATAGAGGCATGAACCCACTATCGAGCATAAATACCCCCTCTTGGAGTCACTAGCAACTACTTGGCCAAGATAGCTACTAACAATGGAGAGCATGCAAGATCACAAACAACATGGACATGATAGAATCAATAAGATAAAACCATTAATCAATCTGACATAGTAATCTCAATATCCATCAGATCCCCGCAAACACAACATGCATTATTAAAAATAGATGAGATCTTGATCATGAATGAAGCTCAGAAGATCTAGACATGAAAGCACAAAGGAGGAGATACAACCATTTAGCTACTACATGGACATGTAGTCCAAGGTGGGAACTACTCACGCTTCATACCGGAGGCTGGCATGATGAAGAACAAGGCCTCTGAGATGATCTCCCCTCCAGCAGGGTGTCGGGAAGAGCTTCAGATCCCCCCGATCTAGGGACGATGGTGGCGGCGACTATAGACGGTTTCGTGGAATATTGATCGGGTCCTTAGGGTTTAGGCATCGGGGGCTTCTTATAGGCGAAGAGGAGAGGCTGGGAGGCGGCCAGGGGGACCACACTTTGCCCAGGCATGACCTAGGGTGGGCCCGCGCCTGGGGGGTTGCAGCCGCCCTATGGCTCCCCTCCGTCTCTCCTCTGGACTCCGTGTTCTCCTCGGTGAAATATTGACTTTGGAATGTCCCGTCCAATTCTGAGAATATTTCCTTACTAGCTTTTCTGGAACAAAAAAACTGCAGAAAATAGGCAAGCAACGCTGCGGCAACTTGTTAATAGGTTAGTACGGAAAACATATAAAAACACCTCAAAGTGTGGACAAAAGCAAAGCAAGGTAGATACTAAAAAGTATGGAACATAAAAATTATAGGAGATGTACGCCAAGTTAGGGTTAGGTATTGAAGGCACCAACAATGCTTCCGTAAAGTGAGGGATTAGAGAAAGGGTTTCCATTAGTAGCAGATAGTTTGTTTTTGTGCCTATAGGTATATAAATTGGGTTGAGGTGAGACATGTGGGATCTCTCAAGTATATTGAGTGCATACTGTTATTGAAAAACAAGAATAGCAGAGTTATTTCGATGCACTTTAATACCAAGGAAGTGATGGATGTCAGCTAAATCAAACATAAAAAACTCATTCTTGAGAGAGCAAACGATGGATTACAGTAAATAGGAAATGTAGGAACCAGTGTGACGGATAAAAAGGGAGAAACCACACTTAGAAGAAACAAAGCCAATGGTAAAGGAAGAATTTTTTACATTGATGAAACCATTGGCGTAGTGCTTGCTTACAGACATAAAGGGACTTGTTGAGGCGACACACATGGTTGGGAAATTGAGAATCAAAAAAACCACATGCTTGTTTACAAAAGACAAGCTCATCAATATTACCAACAAGGAAGGTGTTTTTGACATCCAATTGATGCATAGGTCATTGTTGACATGTGGCCAGACTAAGGACAGCCCGGACTATTGCCGGTTTGAACACCGGGCTAAAAGCCTCTCCATAATCCAAGCGAGGTTGCTGACTGAAACCACGAACCACCCATCTTGCCTTTTGTTGTGCCAAGGATCCATCAAGATGCTATTTATGCCAAAACACCCATTTCTTGGATACCATATTTTGCTTGTGTCAGCATCCCCTGTGGGTTTTGGGGTGGATGTACCATAATAGCACCAAGAGTTAGTGCAGGATGATGTGGAAGCGTGGGAGTGGATGAAGCAAAGTTGGGTGGTGATGGGAGAATACCAATCGGGGTACACCCATGAAGAGGAATCGCTAGCTGGATTGCCAATCCTAGAGCGGGTCGACTACTTGAATATAACGGCCATATATTGGACCCATCTGTTGGCGTCATGGAGGCCCAAGAGGCGACTTCGTATACAAAGCCCACAAGTACTTGTAAACCCTAGTTGGCTGTATATATAAAGCCACGAGGACATCCAGGGTATGTCATATTAAATCATCTCACATCCCATTAGATCTAATCTCTTCCGCCGTTCCGTAGCCTCACGGCTCAATTATAAACCAATCTATAAACATATCTTTGGATTGACAGCGGGGATATAGCGATCCTCCACCAAGGGCGTGAACTGGGTATATCGTGTCAATCTCGCTCTCGGATTCTCCTCGTTGTCTTGCTCACTCTCGTAAGCTATCTCCGGTAGCATCGTGCCAATACCACGATTAGCGCATCGTAGCAAGCGGTGCATGGAGATGATGATCCGGATGGGATCCCTCACCATCAACGACGACAAGATCGCATCTGATGGAGTCAACCTGAGTCACCCGATGGATTTGATCGTGATTCGCAAGAAATCAAGGCGGCGCACGGTTCATCGCGTGTGGATGGACGCTCGGCTGCTATGGTGCGATCGAGTACAAGGCGGTTTGATGCGGCATCCACGTGATCTATTCTCTAGCAGCAGTAGAGAAACCCATCATGCGAACGACATACATGAGCATGTGGCCATGACTAAATTTTATATTCATTATTATATTTCGGTACATTGACTATAATGTAAATCAGCTAATCGTTTATTTGTTTTGATATACAAGCATCACACGTCCTAAATTTGGGATTCATGCGTCCAGGAAACCAGGATGTTCTTCGCGTTTGACTCATCGCCGACTTCGTCCGTTGTGACAACTCGCTGCACTCGTGGACTCTTTATGTTCGGTGACTCATCCGCCGCGGACTCGCCTCTCACAACCTCGTCCATCGCTGATTCTCCATTCTATCGGCTCGCCGACTCACCATGCTCCAGAACTCGTCTAAACGCAAGCATGCTTAAACGCGGACTCGCTAGGCTCGGCGACTCACCCACCGCTTGGGGACTCGCCCGCCATGAACTCGTCATCAACGGCTCGCCACGTCGGAGACTTGCCTGCCTTATATTCGCCGTGCTCGGCGACTCCCCCACCGTGTCGACTCTGTCCGTATTTGACAACTAAGTTTCTTTATATTCGTACATATTATAAGTCCAAAACATATTTATCTTTTCGTTCAATTTACAAAACCATACTTGGGATCGATTTCAGTTTTGTCTGTTGTTTATTCGCGTCCGTCGAAGTATTGAGGCTGGGTACCAAAAGGTCGACCTTGTCTTCGGATTCAACAGTCTGGCATCGTGTCTCTGTTACTCGGCAAGCGTTTAATGTTGGAGGTTTGTCTACTTATGAAAAGATACGCATAAACCTTTCATACTACTAACTGATCGCATTTTATTTCAACACCTACGAATCGCACTCTTTACAAATGTTCAATATATTTCATAAATACACCTTATTATAGTCATACCTTTTTATCCTTCTCAGCAAAACGGTCTGGTGTCTTTCTCGCCACTCGCCGCGCTCGGGGACTCGGCGCGTTCTAGACTCGGCACTCGCCGGTCTCTCGATCTCACCACTCGCCGTGCTCGGGGACTCGGTACTCGCTCGACCTCGCCACTCGCCACGCTCGGGGGACTCGGCGCGCTCCAGACAGCGGCACTCACCGATCGCCTGACCTCGCCACTCGTCGCGCTCGGGGACTCGGCGCGCTCATGACAGCAGCACTCGCCGGTTGCCCGACTTCGCCACTCTCTGCGCTCGGGGACTCGGTGCGCTACAGATAGCGCCACTCGCCAATCGCCCGACCTCGCCACTCGGCACGCTCGGGGACTCGGCACTCGCCGGTCGCTCGACCTCGCCACTCGCCACGCTCGGGGACTCGGCGCGCTCCAGACAGCGGCACTTGCCGGTCGCCTAACCTCACCACTCGCCGCACTCAGGGACTCGGCGCGCTACAGACAGCGTCCCTCGCCGGTCGCCCGACCTCGCCACTCGCCATGCTCGGGGACTTGGCACGCTCCACGATCGGGGACTCGCCGCAACTGGAGGCTTTGCTGACTCCCTGCGTCTTTCGCCAACTGGCCATCACCGACTGGATCACGCCGAACGTCGACCACTTCACGGTTCTTTCCTCTGTTCAGGAGCTCGTCATCGATTCGCCATGATCCATCGTCAAGACTCTCCGCGCCCTGCCTCAAGCCCGCGTCGGAATCCATGACGCGCTCGGAGACTACTGATGGGGAATACCAATTGGGGTACACCCATGAAGAGGAATCGCCAGCTGGATCGTCAATCCTATAGCGGGTCCCCTCGCCTTATATGACGACTGGCATATACTGGACCCATAAGACTGGCGCCAACTGGAGGCCCAAGATGGCGACTCGTATACAAAGCCCACAACCACTTGTAAATCCTAGATGGCTACATATATAAAGCCACCAGGGGGATCCCCACGGGTATGTCATATTAGATCATCTCACATCCCATTAGATCTAATCTCTCCCGCCTTGTAAACCAATCTATGAACATATACTGGATTAACAACAGGATGTAGCGATCCTCCACCGAGGGGACGTGAACCTGGGTACATTTTGTGTCAATCTTGCTCCCGGATTCTCCTATGTCGCCTTGCTCCCTCTATGTAAGCTACCCAGTGGCATCTGCCGTGCCAATACCACGACAAGTGGCATCGAGGACGAGGTGGATTCCTGCGCAGGGGAGGGACCATATACTAGGGATGACGATCCTGAGGATGATGTTGTCAGGCTAGCAACAGGGGTAGGTGGAGTTAATGTCGAAGATGATTCTGGCCAGCGGTTGGTGGAGGAATCACGGGTCGTCGATGCATCGACGTGTGTTGGTTGGTTGGAGCGGAACTGGATCCAGGGGAGGAGGATTTGCTGTGGTGCGAGTTGGTGTGGCTCCAGTGTGGTGGTTAACAATGTAAAAATAGGGAAAGGAATTCTCGTCAAAAGTGACATGGCAGGAAGATGACAGTAGAAAATAAGGTGTAACGGAATTAATTGTGCGAGAAGGCCTAAAATCCAAGAGATAGGTCGCAGTATTTAATTCTTAGACCCAAAAATCTCTTGGGAAGTAGCTTCATGAGAAGATTTTATTTGAACGCTCACCATCAACTTTATTAAGGTGAAACAAGTTCTGACTGAACAGCCGCAGTCAGAAAACCAAGAATTCCATCAAAGTTTAAAACTACTGAATTTAAACTAAGAGCTTCTCTAGTACATAAATGAGCAACAAAAATGCGCCTCCCTCCTTGCATAGAGAAGTTTGAATCCCTGGAAAATTTACCAAATCCTCCATCTCTTTGAACAAATGACACCCAAACGACATGTTTGAGCTACCATTGTTCCACATAGATACTATCGTCTGACAGTTCGTGTCCAGTATCACTCGTCCATATTCTCGCTGGCGTGCCAACTTGACAGCATCCCTGCACGCAAATAAGCTCGACGGTGAATGGGTCTTGAACCATCACATATCGCTGGCAGCACCCTGATAATACCATACCATGCATCATGGTTCCTTGCTACCACTCCTGCCCCCACGACACCATTGCCACAATCTAGAGCTCCATCAACATTGATTTTCACCCAGCTCTGCTCCAGAGGAGTCCATTTCTGCCTTTTGTCGCCCTTCTGCCCAAACTTGCACCAGACATGTCTAGAGCCTGGATTAACTCACCCACTAGCTCCATTGATCTCTCCTTGGCTGAAACACAACTTCACCATGTGCATATTTGTTTCTGCTTGACCATATCGCCCACAACACCGACAATGGTTCAAAATCTCTTCTCTTATGAGATATATCAAGATTTTGAACGATTCACACACAGCTTCCTCTGCGCTCTGTCGCATGCAACTGAACTGGAGACACAAAAATCTCAAAAGGAGTTCTTCGAAAATGCCTCGTTCTAAACTCAGCCTGTTCATTATAATTATAGTTTTCCAAAGCCGCAAACTCAAAGTGGGGGCTTTATTAAGCAGAAGATTATTATCTTTACATGTAAAAATGTACGCACTATATCTTGTGTGGGATCATCAAGTCATCAACCACCGTTGCTTGGTGAATGCATACTGACAGCGTTCGCCCGGTGCGCTATCACCTCCTGACACTGACAGCGAGGCTTTATTCTATACGCAGCCGAGGCCAGCGCTGCGGTCAATGTTATCATCATCGTCTTGCCGCATCTTGTCTAATCTTTCTTGGATTTGAGCGCCGCCACTTTCTCCTCCGTGGACTTCAGAGCTTCTCCGTATATGCTCACCAGCTGAAAGAGTTTCAGAGCGAGACAGCTCAGTGCCACTTCCATTCTTATTGTGTTAAGATCCGAAAAGAAGAGAGGGTTTCGTCTAAATAAACAGGAGATGGTGTGATGGTGGTGCTGCGGTTCCTGATCTTACCTCATCTACTTAGCCAGGGTCATTGTCAATGGCGGCGACATCATAATGCTGTCACCGCAACCCTAACCAGCATGCCACGCTTCTGGCACTCCTGTCGAAGATGGCACCAACGCCTGAAAAATGACATCAGTGAAACAGTTCATAAGGATAATTTCTGGTTCTGAGATACATATGTATATCCCAGAACACGACTAGCAGCTCTACATTTTCTGGTATGATAATCTTCTAGTGTTTTCTTTTTCCAGACAAAGCATCGAACTAACGAAATATTGTCCGCAAAGCAAAAAAGTTGGTGCAACATTCAAGTTGACTCCAATAATAATATCTGAGTATACAAATGCTTCAGTTTAAGTGGTACCAAGCTATGATTTGACATGGTGAAGGATTCTGCTGAAGAATAAGAGCGAGCTATCATTAGTTTATTTGTAACTTACCCCATTCAGCAGGGAATGGACTATCACGTGATTTGTTGTCGGCGAATTCAGTTCCGAGTATCAACCCTACACCACGGATCTGCATATAGAAGTGTACAGATTATGCTTTTGGACAACAAAGGAGTCTCTGCCCAGAAAAATAAAAGAAGGGTACCTCCCCAACAATTGGGCTTCCTGCAAAAGCCTTCAATCCCTCCTGAAAGCGCGGAGTGATTTGCTTCACATGATCAGGAATATTCCTTTCCCTGATACCGATATAGTTGTGAAAGATTCATCAGGAATAAGAAGGGCAATAGGGGCAGGAGAACCGTGTGCTATGGAAAGTGCAGTATACCGGTAGATTTTCAGCGCTTCAATGGCGACAGCACAAGCAACTGGATGGCCAGAGTATGTAAAGCCATGAGCAAATGAACCTGCAAAACAAAGGCAGCATCTCTATCCTTAAAAATCGCCCTAAGACATGCCAATGCAGATATGAGAAAGTTCACGCAGTGTCATTGACTAACCAAGCTTATTGCTCTGAGAATCGATCACATCTGCTATTTCTGGGCTAACAAGAGTTGCACCAATGGGCACATAGGCAGATGAAAGAGCCTGTTGTCATGAAATTGGCATGGCTCAGCTGACACCAGATAATTAACATTTACTGATCTATTGTTGTGAAAGAATTTTCACCTTGGCCAAGGTGACTAGATCTGGCTTGATATTATACATATCAGATCCAAACATGGTTCCCAACCTTCCAAATGCGGTAATGACCTAAAATGTATTAACAATTAATAACAGTTGCAAGGAGAAGTTTCTTATATTCTTTTACTATATTTTTTGTGTGTTTAGCTTCATAAGTGAGCGCAAAATACCTCGTCTACTATAAAAAGGATGTCATACTTCTTAACCACTGCTTGAACCTGTTAATAGACAAGGGAATGAGATACAATCAACAAGCGAAACCAGAATTCAAGTCTCCAATGTGGAAGCTACCTATAATATAATACACTAACAGTAACAATTCATCGGGCAATAGCGGTTTATATGGAACTACTCAGTGATGGAACTTTGGACCTTTAGGGTACCCTCTAGTTTAGCCTAGTTCAAATAAATGAACTAGTTTTCTCAAAAAGTGGTGTTTTGCCAAAACTTAGTTCATTTTTTTTGTACTAAGTAGGGTAAAGGGTACCCTAATGGTGGGTACCCACTGCCATCCTTAGAACTACTGCAACATAAGAGTGAAGCAAGTATTTAGGAAGTTCGGTAAATGTGTAATCTTAGCTCCCCTACAATTGAACAGTGGAGTCAAATAGATGACCTCATGCGATTTTCTTTTCCTTGTAGGAGCTATCACATGCAGTAGCTCAAGCTGTATAAATCACCTTATCAAAATAGGTCTTTGGAGGAGGGATGACACCGCCAGCACCCATTACAGGCTCAGCAATGAACGCAGCAATCTGAAAGGAGGAAAATGGATTTGTCAAGTAGTATACTTGGGACCTGATGCATAATATAAGCTCTGGTAACGACTTTACTGTTTCGGTCCTTCCTTGAGGATAAGATTCTCCAAATTATTGGCAAGTCTTGTTGCAAATTCTTCTTCTGTCTCACCTGTTCCGCAGCAAAACTATTTCATTAGTAAAATGTTCTGCATTGATCATACAACTAAACTCTGAAGTTAAGAGTACCTGGAAGATGGAAGCGCCAGTAGTGAGGGCAGTCTGTGTGCAGAACAAAAGGTGCTGGTAGATCAAATTTCTGGTGCAACGCAGGAAGACTAAAGACACAGAAGCAATTGACAAATTAATTATCAAAATAATTGATGCAAAAGTGATTCTTCAGAGTACTAGATAGTAGGTACTGATAGAAAAATATCCAAGGAAAACACTAAATTTGTTAGGCCAATACTCACCCAGTGAGACTAGCTGATATCAATGTCGATCCATGATATCTGCAACCAATGCAACAATAGTAAGAATGACACTTAAAATATATATGGTTTGCTTTACTTGTTATATGGTTTTGATCGTGCAATAAACTTTTGATCCTGACCTAAAAATATATAAAGTTGAGAAAATGTCGCTTACGCTTTCGATCGTGCAATAAACTTTTTCTTGTCTGGCCTCCCCAATGCATTGTTATAATACCATACTAGTTTGACCTGTAAAGGATCACGTGCTAATATTGTAAATGTGGGAACAGTGCTATGAGAACATCAGAAGAGGGGAACAAGAAAAATTCTACGATCAGCATAAAAATCACTAGTGTTTATCACCAAATGACTGTGCAGTCAGTACGGCATATAAATCAGCTAGATGTATTCAGCGAAATTAATAATAAGGCAATGAACCAATGAACGATTAGCCTCCCAGAAAAGCGCAAACAGTGAACCAGGGAGCAATAGCCATCTCCCAGGAAAGTACAAGTGCAAACGACTCAAAAGGTTTACTTTTTGACATGTGGAGGCACCATGTAAATCTCACAATCCACTATACTGTTCATATGCTTCAGTGCCCCACTTTTTCCCGAGAAAAGGTTCCTAATGATGTTTCTTGTTTAAATAAAAGCTCATGCCACTTCCTCTTATATATCACTATATGTACAAGAGGTTTCAGTGAGTCCGTGTAGATGTAAATGACAGTAAGAGCAACATATTTAGTATGTATGGACCATTAGTACGGAGTATGGTTGCCACCCTTCTTAATGAACAGTCTGTTTGAACATTCTCAAGAAATAATACCATTTGCATTATAGTTTGTGTAGGAAATGGTCAGTACTTCCAGCAGTCATACCTGCGAGTCATTTGCTTCTGAACCGCTATTTGTGAAGAATGCCTTCCCCATTTTCTTTGCAGTAAACATGCTAAGAAGGTCATCTGCAAGATCCTGAAAATACAGGCACACATAGATCATCATTATTTGCAAATTGTTTTAACAAACCAATGGTTGATGAAAGATGCAGAAATTACCAATGTTGGTTTGGTCGTGCGGTTCCAAAAGGAGTGATAGAATGGCAACTTGTTTAATTGCTCAGTTGCAGCTTTGACTAATCGAGCCTCACTACCACCTGAAGAAGTTGTGAATAGTTCATGAAAGATGAATGAAACTAGAATTTATACATGACTTCTCAAGCCACAAAAAAATAGGGATGCAGATGTTATCCCAAAGAATGCAGGATTCTGTGGTACACAATCATGGTAATCACACTCCAGAGATTGTAATATTACATACCTAAAGCTGTACACCACAGTCCAGCTAGAGAATCTAGATACTTATTCCCATTGATGTCATAAACATAGGAGCCCTGCATATACAGGTTACAATTATAAGGCAAAACATAGACATATAGTTCTCCAATGTGGTACAGAGTAATCAACATATTACGTTTCCATTTACAAAATCCAGTGCAACACTGTAAAAGGCAACAAAACCGTAGAGTCAGATGGTCAGAACCTCAGATCTCTCAATCACCAGCGGATGCACATCGTTGCTCTGCCATCCAGCTGTGAATGGTGCCAACATGCCATGCCCCTTAAACCTGTAAAGATCGTACTTTCTGTATCAGTTATAGCTAGTAAATATACAGACTCCAACTCTGCTATGCACCAGGGTTGTATGCAGATGATTCTAAAAATAAGAAGAATATAAAAAAAGATCAAATACCCATTTTCTTCAGTTGACTTAGACTGAGGAGACGACACTGAACTGAAATGTCTGATTGATGCATCTGTCACACTATCTGCATGCCCTTGTAAACTCCCAGTGCCGGTTAAATACTTCACTAATTTGCTTGCCTGTGAATTAAGGAAATCAAAATGAAGCATCACACACGGTAGCATTTTGATAGACCTGCAACACTGAGAGGTCGGTCCACTTAAACTCTTTCTACTTGTCTATATTTTTTCCCATGAATATCAACAGATTCAAGACTGTTTCAGATAATTTGTGAGAGTGTGTAGAGCCTCCAGTGATCACACATGAGCTGTTGGTGAACAGGTAAGATGTGCAGGCTGAACGGCATAGAAAGTTGAATAGTAAGCATGTCATAATGTCTGAAGCTCCTAGATGTATAGCTAGCTTTTATCATAGGCATCACGACTTTCACATGAAAAAACAAATATAGGAATGTTTGGAGCCCCTAAAAAGCAGTGACCCCAGGTCACCAACTCTATTCATAACATACGGAAGTGGCACAAAAGGCTAACTGAACCTACGGAGGGAGTATCGTTAAAGGTAGAATCGGGCACAGTAAACCCGCGCGTAATCAATCATAAGCATAAAGGTGAATTCCAAAGAGATGCAGATTCTGGCACAGACCCGCGTCACCAGTCACCACCGGAGGGCGGATCGAGAACAAGATAAAATCCCCCCCTTTTAGAACCCGAATTCGAATAAAAGGGCATCAATCAGGCGCATCCAACAGCTCCGTCCACCCCAGTTTCCAGGAAGCGATCGCCTGCGGCGAGCGAGACTCCCAGACCGCCGCGGCCACAGAGCCACGGAGGCCCAGGCCATTGTCACACTGGCCTGGCGACTCCATTACAGGTTTGCCGCGGCTCAGCGCAAACGTAGCTAGCTAGGGGTGAGGAAGGAAGGCGAGGGGGAGAGGGAGGAGGATCGGCGGTCACCTGCGAGGAGGCATTGGATCGGAGCAGACCGCGCGCAATCATCTTGGAGATACGGAGCGAGAAACGAGATGGGGAGGAAGACTAGTACTGCTAGTGGAGTTTTTATCGTAGAGAGACCTGCGGGGAGTGGCATGTCGTGTCACGGATTTATTCCGGGGAGGTGGGGGAAGAGGGAGACGTAGCAGAATTTTTTCCGAGGGAGATGTGTACGTGGCCAGGTTTTCCGAGGAAAGAACGAGTCATGTGGATGTGGATGTGGATGGGTACGTGCAGCCTCTTCGCATCTTCTGATTTGTCCAACATAGTATGCGTGCATAATGCAACTTGCTTTGGAGAGCAACTCCTGTAAACGCGAAGCCTGTAAAATGCGTGGCCCGTATTTTGTTTTATGGGTGCAGAATAGGAGCTATGTTTTTTTTTCGAGTAAAATAGGAGCTATGTTTTGTCGTGAGTCCAAACCGACACGGTATATTTTCAATTTGAATAGTCTTATTCAATAGGCAAATGATAGAAGCAGTTGGCAAACAATCGATGCGATATTCTAAAATTAACCATGAAATTATTTCCTAGTTATTCAACAGTGTCATTTTTTTCCAACCAGACTAACCCCTTTTCATTAATTGTTCAACGAAAATATAGAGTTCACTAAAACAACAAAAATAAGGATAGAGAAAAGAAGGGAAAGCGAGTTGGTGCACTAACAGGAAACTCGCTGAGATGCTCGATCTCGAGACATACTATACGGGGCAAAAGCCTACTACCACCTAAACTCCGAACACAATTTATCTAAGATTACAGCCAAACGTCCACAAAGGGACAACCACACCGTCATGGATCTACACGAACAGAATGGCCATGGTGTGTATAATTTTTTAGCTATATATTAGTAGAAATATAATAAAAATTTAGAATTTAGCCTAATTTCAGTATATAATATGATCTTGGCCCTGGGTTTGGTGGAATTCTGGATCCGCCACTGACACCGTCACCAAACAAGATGTAAAGGGAAGAGGTTGTTAGTACACACTTGAAAACTTTCAGATTTAGTCACCAATTCTCGCAAGCACACTCACGCCGGTCCTGGAGATCCTTGCAATATTAGCAGCTAGTTTCATCATCTTCTTTATACCATCGATCTTACCTTCTTGTGATTGCCTTTCTGCAAACCTGCCCATATCATAGGAAAGAACATACCATGAACACCGCCTCAATAGGGGATATGAGGATATAGCCCTCAAAAGTGACTTTGTTTCTAACATTCTAGATTGCACAACATACTGTAGACAAACCAATCATATAGAATTTCTTGCCACCATCGACGACGGAGAGTCGTCTCCTTTTTGGCACCTTCGACTTCACCGCCCACTCGCCAGCCACCATGAGGGATTTCGAGCCCGTAGGCGACGGACTCGAGATTCTATTCGGGAGCTTCTGCTTCCAGGTGGGGCAGATCGACACCCTCCGCCTACCAGAGCAGGTGCCACCACCGTCCATCAGGCCTGCTTTGTGGGTCCCACCCATCGGTTTGTTACACACGTCGACGCTGACGGACGATTCATATGACAGTAGCAGCTGCAACTCAGATCTTTGCGGCCCTCCCTCAGACGAAGGAACCTACGAACCTACAGTTCCGGATCCGAAAGCTATGGCAGCAGCGACCTAACCCGCGGGCGCTACCAATGCGTCGTGGTCATCCAGTGTGAATCGGAACTGCCACCAGGTTCGAGTACACCCAACCCACCACCTAATCCACCGCCCAACCCGTAGGCTGGGAACGGAGGTACCGGAGGAGATCCACCCCTCCAGCCCAATGAAGGCGACGCTAACGCCTACTAGAAGATCAACCTCAATGAGGACGGATGGCGCCAGGCACGCGAAGCCGTTGCGGGCAACATCATCCTACCTATGAATGCTTTACGGGACCTGTTGATGGCATACCATCTCCTCCTCATCGGCGAGCATAACCGGCAGGTGAAGCTGATGGAGGATCTCGATAAACGCAAGAAGGCGGCTTCGGAGTCTAGTGCGTGACGAGTTGTGCTCTCCGCCGCTGGCGGCTCCAGCTCGCACGGCAACAACGCCAACAAGCATCGCTCCCGCACGGAGCACATGGGCCTTGCCGCACGCCGCGACATTACGAGGATCCTCAACACGTCCTTCATGTCAATGGACGTCAATGACAACGTCATACCGAAGACACCGCAGGCTGCGATCATGGCAGCCACCACGTACCTCGCATTTCATCCACCTCCTGTCGGCGACCGGAAGAGCGCCATGCGCGAGTCCGCACTAGCCGGACTCGGACTCGTCGGAGCTGCGCTCCACAACGACGCTCCTGCGGAGCCAAAGAAAAAAGTTGCGGTCAAGTTCACCCGCAGCCCTACACCCTCATCTGATGAGGACGAGCACGATCTGCCTCGTCGTCACAAGAGCCCAAGGCGTCGCATCAGTGACTACGACGCTCGAAGCGATCTCGCCCAGCGCAAGGTCAACAAGGCACGTGCCAAACGCACATGTTCAACCGAATCCGACGGAGAACTGTGCGGAGCCAGATGCTTCAGCGGATCCGTTCGGCGAACAAGAATGCCGAAAAATTTCAAGCTCCCTTCGGACACTCCGAAGTTCGATGGCACGCAGGACCCGAAAGCCTGGCTCAGCGACCACCTCTCATCCATCAAGCTCCACAGAGGAAACAGGAACACCGCCCTACAGTGCCTTCAGCTGCAGCTGACAGGCGCAGCTCGGATCTGGCTTATCAGCCTATCTTCCGGTTCCATCCGAAGCTGGGAGGAGCTAGCATACAGTTTCATCCGAAACTTCAAGGGCACCAGCAAAAGGCTGTCAACACCCGGATTTTTAATCCCAGATGCCTGTTATGCCATACATCGCAATCCCAGGATTACCATTTTTGCGAGACATAACAGAATTGGATACCACAGTACATCATCCACTACAAACCGTACATAAATTCTTACACAAATAGGGATCTCATGATCCAGTTCTTAATACAACTTCAAGCAGCGGAATACGTAATAATAATGGTAGCAAAGGCGAAGCTCCATCTTCGGGTCACAGGCAATGCTGACAATGGGAGATGATCCTAGTTGTCGTAACCTTCCTAGGGTCCATCTTCCAGGTACTCCTCTTCATAGTCTGGCCATGGGAATAGCTAGGGACAAAGCCATGAGTACTCTTTAAATACTCGCAAACTAATACTAACAAGTGAAAGGGGTTTTTGATAATAGGATACTAGGCTCTAGGGTTGTTTTGCAAAAGCCAGATTTATCTCTACTAAGCTGAGAAGCAAGAGAAGCTAGTCACAATTTTATAACTTCTAAATAGGAACTTGTATTTCATATCATAAACCTGTGGTGGTCAAGTCAAAGTCTCAATTTATTTCACAAGTCTTTTGAAAACATCTAACGGGGGAACAGTATGGCCACTCCAACTGTCCATAACCGCGGACGCGGCTATTCGAATAGTTTGACACTCTACAAAGATTGTACACTTTCACCCCAACATTTGATACATCCGTCAGGAACAAATCCTGAATTCACCATATTCAGTATGCGGATAATCGATCCTAACATTTCAATTACACGCCCTAGTATAAGCACCTCTCCTGTGACTTTGGCCTCCCAACCATGACCAACTGTCATCTTGGGTACTGCACAGGTGGACAATCTTCACAAGGTAGCCTCAGCTCAGACCTTGGCCGTGAGGGAACTAATACTAAGGTATATAAGTTTCCAGTCAAGCCCTACCCAATCTTCGGGTATTATGGTTGTACGATAAAATTGGAATGGTATCGCATCCAGTCAACCATCAGTTTTATAAAGGGCTAAGGCTCATGCCTCAACATTTTCATCACCAAAATCATCAGGTGTTCGGAAACACATGTCCAAAACATTTCAATAGAATGATCCATCATTCCAAGGTTTTCATAACCATTTTCACCAAGTATTCCCATCTAATGTTGATCAAGTTTTATGCTTAGCACTAGCCTCTACAAGTGGGGGTAAGTACTAAGGAGGGGTGGTAAATTAGTGGAGTTTAACTAAGTTCAATCTCATGCCTTAGGATGACATAAAGATTATCTAGCTTAGGCCAAATTTTATGCTCTTTATGCAACCTTCAATTATCTTTCTAATATCTACAATTCACTTAAGTAAGCTCTAAGTACTAGCTTTGATAAAGAAATAAAGTATAAAGCTTGTAAGTAAAACTAGGATTGGTTTATCAAGTGGGTAGGATCATCTATGCTTAAGGCATATAGTTGGCATGGTGACAAACAAGTATTGGCTTGCATCAGTATCAGTCTAATCTTGCTAAATTGCAATTGTTAGCTTGCAAGGTTAATAGCTTTCCTTGTGCAGAGCAGTGGTTGAAGTTCTTCTCGGCTTCTTCTTCGTAGTATCCTCCTTCATCATCGTATCCTTGGTCGGTACTAGCGTCTATGAATAAATACGAGGTACACAATCACCAAACAATACTTAACTACTTGCATTCATCACACACAAGGGTCCTATAGATGATCTAGCATCATCACTAACATTACAAGATTAAAGCTTGGTTTAATTCCTTTTATTTTTTAGAAAAGTAATTTCTACTCAGTGAAAAACTACTTAAGATTTAATATTCCCCAAACCAAACATGGGATCATGTTGACGCATGTCATCACCACATATTTCAGTACATGGGAATGTGATTTAAAGTGGTGTCACAATTTAATAAGGATTTTCTCTTTTATTTTAATTAATTAAAGTGGCTAGAAATGCCTATGTGGCATTCTTTTATTACTTGAACATTATTTTTGTAAGTAAACCTATATATTTTTATATATTCTGAAAGGTATGGTTAAATGTGATTTTTGAGAGTTGGAATCAACTCAAAATCTATTATGGTTTAAATTTGAAAAATGTTTGAATGCAGAAAAGCTTATGCCTTGTTATTTTTACCATGGATGATCTATAGATCCAAATGACTTGAATCCAACGGGCTTGGATTCATCATTTCCATATCTTTCTAACAAAATTGGTTTCATTCCATTTGGTTCACTGAATCGACCTGGGTTGATTTTTGAAACTGGGTACAGATGTGTGTTTGAAATAAAATGGAAAAGGTTTAATTCAAATAACTAGGCTGCGCGGGAAACGGTACTGGGGCGGCGAACGGGGATGTCTGGCGGCGTCTTCGACGGCGATCGTCTGGCAAAGGCGGCATCTTCGACGGCGAGCGGTGGCTGTGCGGCATGGGACGGCGAACGGGGATGTCTGGCGGTCTCCTGGGTTGGTGGCAATCATGTATGCACGCGTGGCGAGCGGCGCTGTAGGCGTCGGTCGGCGTGGTGCGGATGCTCGGCGCATGGTTGATGGCATGGCGAGCGCGTCCGCGTGGCAGGTCTGTGGTTTGGCAACGCCGCTGGGACAGGAGTGGCGTGACTGGTCGCCTCCCGGACATGTTTGCTAGGCTTGTTTCTTCTCCTAGCTTGCCGCTCCACTAGGGTGGCATGGTGGGCTTACTGCTCACCATTGATGTCATTGCCCATCTTACAGTGAGGCTAGTGCTTGGTTTAACTTGCTAGATGATCTACTGAGATGGTTGTGAGCTAGAGAGGGAACAAGTTAGGCTTCAATCACTGCTCACAATAGTGTTTGGATTTTGTTTGATTTGTATCTGCAAGGTGTTTGATGAAATGGCCGCAAGAATTCAAGTTTTAAATTTTGAAAAGATTTTTGGTGGGTGTGCTAGGTTGGTGCTGGTGAGTCTGCAGATGCTTGGGTTTTGAAAGTTGAGCTTGTTTGAGTGGTTTTTTGAAAAAGTGGGATCTTCTCATATGATAAAGATTCAATTTTGAACTGTCATTTAAACTATGCATTTGAAAGTTTCTGGATGATCACAAAGTGGGCCTTGATACTTTGTTATGAGTACAATCAAGGGGTGCAAAGATACAGAAAAGTTTCTATTAAGTTCTGAAAGTTTGGGACAGCCAAAGTAGGCATGGGAGTTAAATTGGTCAAAATGACCATTCCCTTATTTTATTTGTTTTGATTTACTTGTCTTTGAGAAAAGTTTGAGAATTGTTTAGATGATGTTTATTTCACATAATAATCCATTTACAAGCAAAGGAACACACAAACAAGGCAATTCAAAAGAATTCCAAATGAAATGCTTACACCATGCATGCTTTCCTATTTTTATTTTAGAAAAGTTTTTGTTAACCCTCATTTTGATGATTAGAGTTTGATGATCCAAGTTTAGTATTTTTGGGATGTTACAAACCTTACCCCCTTAAACAAAATCTCGTCCCGAGATTTGAAAAAGGACGAAAAAGATTACCTAGGATTTAAAGAGATCAGGAAACTCTGTCCTGATGTGATCTTCGCGCTCCCAGGTAGCTTCCTCTTCTGTGTGGTTGCTCCACTGAATCTTGAGAAACTTTATGCTTCGGGTTCGGGTAGTTCTGAAAGCTTCTTCCAAAATACGGATGGGTACTTCGGGATAGGTCAGGTCATCGTTGATCTCTATGGTCCGGTGATCGATATTCTTGAACACTTCGGCCTTCTCGGGGACTTGGAGACACTTGCGAAGTAACGAGATATGGAACACATTGTGCACGGCTGACATCTCTTCAGGTAGTT
Source organism: Avena longiglumis (assembly GCA_030063025.1). NCBI lineage: Eukaryota > Viridiplantae > Streptophyta > Magnoliopsida > Poales > Poaceae > Avena > Avena longiglumis. The sequence continues at coordinate 31,988,934 of CP125976.1, forward strand.
CCAATTGGTACGACACTTCTCCTCGATGGTTCAAAATCTTGAAAGGTCCGATATATCTGGGGGCTAACTTTCCTTTGAGTTGGAAACATTGCATTCCCTTCAATGGTGACACTTTCAGATACACAAAATCTCCTATGTTGAAGGCGAGGTCCCTATGTCTCTTGTCGGCGTAACTCTTCTGTCTGGACTGGGAAGTCTTGAGGTGCTCACGAATCTTGTGAACCTTCTATTCTGCTTCTCGTAGGATGTCGGGTCCGAAAATCTAACTCTCTCCTACTTCCGACCAGTTCAAAGGGGTGCGACACTTTCTTCCGTACATAAATTCAAATGGGTCCATTTGCAAACTAGCTTGATAACTGTTGTTGTATGAAAATTGCGAATGGCGCATGCCTTCCACTTAGATCCATATTCTAACACACATGCTCTCAAAGATATCTTAGAGTATTTGATTTACTCCGCTTGTCCATCGGCCCGAGGGTGATATGCTTTGAAATCTAGGCGGTTCCTAAACCTTCTTGAACTTTATTCCTAATCTCGAGGTAAACCGAGTTCCTCGATCCGATACGATGTTCTTGGGGACTCCATGCAAACTAACTATTCTAGCGATGTATAACTCGCTAGCTTCAACTCGATATGTGGTCTTGACGCAAGAAATGGGCGACTTTGGACAATCGGTCCACTATGACCAGATAGAGTCATTTCCCTACTAGAAGTAGGCAATCCAAAGGATAAAGTCCATTCCAACTAATCCCATTCCCATTCCGAATCTGCAATGGTTGCAACAATCCAATGAGTCTTTGATGTCCCGCCTTGACTACCGACATATATCACACTTGGCGATATAGCTTCCGATTTCTCTCTTCATCTTATGCCACCAAAATTGCTCTTTTAAATCTTGATACATCTTAGTTCCTCCGGATGGATAGAATAAAGAGTATCATGAGCCTCCTTCAAAATAACTTCTTTCAACTGAATCGATGGTACACAAAGGCGCCCTTTGTACCATAGAACTCCTTCTTCGCCTTGGTGAATCCGGTACTTTACTTCGCACTGACACGACGCTTAATTCCGCCGATACTAGCATTTCCTTCGCGCCTCTTTAATCTGACTGGTCAAAGTGGGCTGGAGTTCTATGCTAGACAAAAATCCTTCACTCACTAATTCCATTCGAAAATCTTCCATCTCTTTGTGCAAGCTTGGTTGCTCCTTCAAGATCATCGAGTTCAAGCGGCACGGCAATCTGCTAAGGGCATCTGCTACCACATTGGCTTTACCAGGGTGATAGTGAATGTCCAGATCGTAATCCTTGATTAGCTCAATCCATCTTCTCTGTCTCATATTCATATCCTTCTGAGTGAATAAATACTTCAGACTCTCGTGATCCGTATAGATCTCACAACGATTTCCCATCAGGTAATGTCTCCATGTCTTCAGTGCTAGAACTACGGCTGCGAGTTCGAGGTCATGGGTTGGGTAATTTTGCTCATGTTGTTTTAGTTGTCGATATAGATAAGATATAACTTTGCCTTCTTGCATTAGTACACATCCGAGACCAATCTTGGATGCATCACAATACACACCGAAGGGCTTCGTGATATCCGGCATGATTAAGATTGGGGCTGAAATCAATCTCCTCATGAGTTCTTGAAAACTCGCTTCACATTTGTCGGTCCATTCAAACTTCTTGTCCTTCTTCAGCAATTAGGTCATGGGTTTGGCAATACTCGAGAATCCTTCTACGAACTTGCGATAATATCCCGCCAATCCGAGAAATTCACGAACTTGGGTTTGAGTGGTTGGGGCTTGCCAATCTTTGACATCTTTCACCTTTGCAGGGTCAACGTTAATTCCTCCGGTTGATACAATGTGACCGAGGAATCCTGCCTCCTGTAACCAGAATTCACATTTTCTAAACTTGGCATACAACTGATGCTCTCTAAGGGTTCCAAGAATGGTCCTTAGGTGTAGCTCATGTTCTTCTTCTGATTTGGAATAAATCAGAATGTCATCGATGAAAACAATGACAAACTTATCCAGGAAGTCCATAAAAATATTATTCATGAGATTCATGAAATAAGCGGGGGCATTGGTTAATCCAAAAGACATAACGATATACTCGTATAATCCATATCTAGTGGTAAAGGCAGTCTTGGGAATATCTTCCGTACGAATCTTGAGTTGATGGTAGCCAATCCTAAGATCAATCTTAGAAAACAATTTGGCACCGGTCAACTGATCAAACAAATCTTCTATCTTGGGCAAGGGGTATTTGTTCTAGATGGTGACATCATTCAACTTCCAATAATCCGTACACAAACGGTTACCTCCATCTTTCTTGTCCACAAACAAGACAGGTGACCTCCAAGGTGACGCACTTGGTTGAATCAGTCCAATTTCCAACATGGAATCCAGTTGCTTCTTCAGTTCCTCTAGTTCCGACGGGTTCATACTATATGGTCTCTGGGCTATGGGTCCAGTTCCGGGGATTAGTTCAATGATAAAATCGATATCCCGATCTGCGGGCATACCGGGCAAAACATCTGGAAATACATCAGGGTATTCACAGACTATCCGGACTTGGTCAATGGTAGGTTGGGCTATACTATTGTTGCACTTGAATTGGCGAGGTAAGGTTTCAGATATATGCTCGACAGATATTCCGGATGTACTGGTCATGGTTATGGCTTTCTTGGCATAGTCAATCAATCCTTTATGTTTGGACATCCAATCCATTCCTAGTAATACTTCCAAACCTTTAGTTCCGAGTACTATCAGATTAGCATAAAAATCTATGCCATGGATTCGGATAGGGACGGCTTTGCAAATTTGCCTAGCCTTGGTGGTTGATCCGGGAATTTGAACAATCATGACATGCTTCAGTTTGGTTGGTTGAATTTTACTAGTGCATGCAAATTCTTCGGTGACAAATGAGTGCGATGCACCAGAATCAAACAACACTCTTGCAAGTATCGAATTAACAAAACATACCCAAAGACGACGTCGGCGCTTCTCGAGCTTCTTCAAAGATGCATGAGAAAAAGACGCCCATTGCGGTTGAGTGAATTCCCTAGGGCAAACCTTCTTCCGGGCTGAACACGACGCTGCTGCTGAGCTGGGGCATTGGCATTGGGTGCTGCGGCATTCTTCTTGTTGGGGCACTCGTTGGAATAGTGGACCTTATTTCCACAGTCATAACAAGTCACTTGCGACTTGTCCTTGGCTGCTACAGGCACAACATTGCTTCCAGTCCTCGGGGCAATGTTGGTGTTGGTGGCATCATTGTTGGTGTTGAACTTGGGTGCGGCACGGTTGAAATTGCTAGAGTTGCCGGGGTTGTTGTGATTTCCTCCGGGCCTAGGGTTTACACGGTTGGGATAGGTCGGACGGTTCATCGGGGGTCTGTGGGTTCTTGGGGCAAATCCGGGAGATGGGTTAGTGCGATACTTTGGGGTCTGATGGGTTCCTGGCTGGTGCATCATGCGACGCTTGCGGTTCTCATTGGCTTGGTTGATCTTTCCTTCCATTTGGATGGCAGAGTCGACAAGGGCTTCAATATCAGCAAAAGGGGATATTGACTAACACTGTCTGCATTTTATCATGCAGACCATTCAAGAATCTTTCCTTCTTCTTGGCTTCGGTGTCGATCTCATCCGGGGCATACCTAGCTAATGACAAGAATTTGTCACGGTATTCCACTACGGTCATCCTTCCTTGCTTCAGTTCTCTGAACTCGTCTCTCATTCTCTTGATCAAACCCGGTGGCACATGGGTTCTACTAAACATGACCTTGAATTCCTCCCAGGTCATCATCTGGACTCCGTTCATTGCGCGAACACTGTTCCACCATGCCCTGGCATCTCCGGCTAGATAGTGCGTGGCGAACAGAACTTTCTCGTTGGCTTCCACTCCGGCGACTTCTAGGTTATTTTCCATGGTTTACAGCCAATCATCGGCATCTAGGGGTTCTTCAGACTTAGTGAAAACAGGTGGGTTGGTATTCTAGAAATTCTTGAGCTTAGATCCATGGTTGTCCTGATTTCCGTGGCCTTGGTTGTTGTGGTCTAGCTGAGCTATCTGTTGCAGAGTGGCTAGGTTGGCTTGACGTTCCACTCTTTCAGCTTCGCGGTCAGAAGTCAACATTTGCAGAATATTCAACATCGCGTCCGGGGATGAACCACTTCCTCCGCGTGGCATCTGAAGATTGAGATAGATCATGAGAAAAGAGGGAAATTTCTAAGGTTCTGGGATTTTGAAAAGTTTTTTAAGTTTGACTCAGATTTTTCTAGCAACTCGCTTTTCATTCATTCATTCATAGCACACGGTACAAGACACACCACAACAAAGAAAAACAGATGGTTTTAAGAACCATTCTGGAAACTACGATACACTGGGACCGAATCCTACTCAATACGCTAGTGCTCAAGTGCTACTACTCCTCGGAATCGGTGGCTTCATCATATTCATCATCATCGATGAAGGCGAAATCATCCTCATCGGTGAAGAAGTCCATAGCCTGATCCTCCAGAAAATCAGCATCATCGCTGAGATAGGAGTAGGGGTCTCCACGAAGATCCTCTCCGGCATTCTCCCTTTCCTCCAACTGCATGTCTCTCTCGTGGATGGTCTCCTCCAAAGATGAGATACGGTGGCGAAGACGGGCAATGATGCGCTCCTTCTTGTCGGTGACGGCGAGACTTGCGATCCTTTGCTAGCATGGCGATGGTTTGATCCTTCGCCTTGATGATGGCGACTTGTGGTTGGAGTAGTCACGCAGTTATCCAACTCCTGTTGTCGATCGTACATCATGAAGCTAAGGTGGTCCAATTGAGTCTTCAGTTCGGGGTGGTATGGGGCTTCCAGGGGTTGTCCATTAGCATCACGCCTTGGGAAAAACTCAAAGCTAGTTCCCTTGATCTGGTTGATACTCTTCCCACAGCACGGAAAGAGATTCTGCATGGCCCGCAAGTCCATCGAGCCGCTTGTTCTCTCTTAAGGTAAACTGAATTCCCTCAAGGGGAGGTTCAATCTTTCCTGAGACTTGCAACAATTAGCCACCGCAGATCTTCTCCTCCTTGATCATTGAGCTGAGCTCAAGAACTCAAGTGTGACGCCCAAGTTCAAAGCTGGTCCAAATCCTCTCAAAGATAAGGTCTCCTCCATTCCCCAACTGATAAAACTTGATGTACTTCACGTCCATCTATAAGAATATAGGATGAGTAAGTTAGTAGAGTGATCAAGTGTGTCAAAAATTTATGTATTTTGCAAGATTTTTTTTTAGGAAAATGAATTTTGATGAAAGAATCAAAGGGATAAGTTCGATGGCACGCAGGACCCGAAATCCAGCTCGACCAAATCTCATCTCTCATCCGGCTCACGGACAGAAACAGAACATCATCCTTACAAGGTTTTCACCTTCTACCGAGAAAGCAGCTTTGATCTCACCAAATCTATATCTGCTCCATCCGGCCGGAGGATCTAGCATACAGTTTCATCCGAAACTTCAAGGGCACCAGCAAAAGGCTGTCAACACCCGGATTTTTAATCCCAGATGCTTGTTATGCCATACATCGCAATCCTGTGATTACCATTTTTATGAGACATAACAGAATTGGATACCACAAGACATCATCCATTACAAACCATATAAGTTCTTACACAAATAGGGATCTCATGATCCAGTTCTAATACAACTTCAAGCAGGAATACGTAATAATAATCTGAGCGTGGCGAAGCTCCATCTTCGGGTCACAAGCAATGCCGACGATGGGAGATGATCCTAGTTGTCGTAACCTTCCGGGATCCATCTTCCGTACTCTTCATAGTCCGCCGTGGAATAGCCAGGGACAAAGCCATGAGTACTCTTTAAGTACTCGCAAACTAATACTAACAAGTGAAAGGGGTTTTTGATAATAGGATACTAGGCTCTAGGGTTGTTTTGCAAAAGCCAGATTTATCTCTACTAAGCTGAGAAGCAAGAGAAGCTAGTCACAATTTTATAACTTCTAAATAGGAACTTGTATTTCATATCACAACCCTGTGGTGGTCAAGTCAAAGTCTCAATTCATTTCACAAGTCTTTTGAAAACATCTAACGGGGGAACAGTATGGCCATCTAATCGTCCATAATCATGACGCGCTATTCAATAGTTTGACACTCTACAGAGATGGTACACTTGCACCACAACATTCGATACATCCGTCAGGAACAAATCCTGAATTCACCATACTCAGTATGCGGATAATCGATCCTAACCTTTCAATTACACGCCCTAGTATAAGCACCTCTCCTATGAGTTTGGCCTCCCAACCATGACCAACTGTCATCTTGGGTACTGCACATGTGAACAATCTTCACAAGGTAGCCTCAGCTCAGACCTTGGCCGTGAGGGAACTAATACTAAGGTATATAAGTTTCCAGTCAAGCCCTACCCGATCTTCGGGTATTGTGGTTGTACGATAAAATTGGAATGGTATCGTATCCAGACAACCATCAGTTTTTTAAAGGGCAAAGGCTCATGCCTCAACATTTTCATCACCAAAATCATCAGGTGTTCGGAAACACATGTCCAAAACATTTCAATAGAATGATCCATCATTCCAAGGTTTTCATAACCATTTTCATGAAGTATTCCCATCTAATGTTGATCAAGTTTTATGCTTAGCACTAGCATCTACAAGTGGGGGTAAGTACTAAGGAGGGATGGTAAACTAGTGGAGTTTAAGTAAGTTCAATCTCATGCCTTAGGATGATATAAAGATTATCTAGCTTAGGCCAAATTTTATGCTCTTTATGCAACCTTCAATTATCTTTCTAATATCTACAATTCACTTAAGTAAGCTCTAAGTACTATCTTTGATAAAGAAATAAAGTATAAATCTTGTAAGTAAAACTAGGATTGGTTTATCAAGTGGGTAGGACCATCTATGCTTAAGGCATATAGTTGGCATGGTGACAAACAAGTACTGGCTTGCATCAGTATCAGTATAAGCTTGCTAAATTGCAATTGTTAGCTTGCAAGGTTAATAGCTTGCCTTGTGCAGAGCAGTGGTTGAAGTTCTCCTCGGCTTCTTCTTCGTAGTATCCTCCTTCATCATCGTATCCTTGGTCGGTACTAGCGTCTATGAATAAATACGAGGTACACAATCATCAAACAATACTTGACTACTTGAATTCATCACACACAAGGGTCCTATAGATGATCTAGCATCATCACTAACATTACAAGATTAAAGCTTGGTTTAATTCCTTTTATTTTTTAGAAAAGTAATTTCTACTCATTGAAAAACTACTTAAGATTTAATATTCCCCAAACCAAACATGGGATCATGTTGACACATGTCATCACCACATATTTCAGTACATGGGAATGTGATTTAAAGTGGTGTCACAATTTAATAAGGTTTTTCTCTTTTATTTTAATTAATTAAAGTGGCTAGAAATGCCTATGTGGCATTCTTTTATTACTTGAACATTATTTTTGTAAGTAAACCTATATATTTTTATATATTCTGAAAGGTATGGTTAAATGTGATTTTTGAGAGTTGGAATCAACTCAAAAGCTATTATGGTTTAAATTTGAAAAATGTTTGAATGCAGAAAAGCTTATGCCTTGTTATTTTTACCATGGATGATCTATAGATCCAAATGACTTGAATCCAACGGGCTTGGATTCACCATTTCCATATCTTTCTAACAAAATTGGTTTCATTCCATTTGGTTCACTGAATCGACCTGGGTTGATTTTTGAAACTAGGTATAGAAGTGTGTTTGAAATAAAATGGAAAAGGTTTAATTCAAATAACTGGGCTGCGCGGGAAACGGTACTGGGCCGGCCTGCTAAGCACAGCGCTTACGCGGGCTGGTTAAGTCGCTGTCCCCACGCGTCAGTGAGACAGGGGGTGCGAAGCGGTATGGGGCGATGTGGTGCGTTCGATCTGGTTCTAATCCAACGATTGAGGGTCATCGTCGACGTTGGGCAACGCCGGCGAGACAGAAACCTAGCGCGGCAGGTGGGGGTCGTTGGGGGCTCACCGGGGTTCAGGCGAGGCAGGAGAAAGACGAAGTCGACGATGGTGAACCTCCTGGTACCGGCAGCTTCTCTTGGGGCGGCTCCAATCGCTGGCTCCCTTCTTCTCCAGCAGTGGCAGGCTCCGGTGAAATTCTGGCGAAGTGCTGCTCGCCTTGCTCCAGGAACGGGGTGGCACGATTAGTGAGGAGAGGGGAGTGAGATGGTGTGCTCAATTCGGCTGGGGGTGGCCTCTATTTATAGTCACGACGACGAGACCAAACGAGATGGGCAGACGAAGGTGGCGACACGGCTACGGGTGGCTAGAGGCATGGACGGCGGTGGCGATCGCTTGGTGGTCTCCTGGAGACGCTCTACGGCTTTAATGCGCGCAGAAAGGCGATGCGGTTTGATGCGAACGCGATTCTCTGCGTGAAGAGGCGGCGTCTTCGACGGCGCATGCGGCATGGGGCGGCGAACGGGATGTCTGCGGTCTCTGGGTTGGTGGCGATCATGTATGCACGCGCAGGGCGGCGGTCGATCAGGCGTCGAGCGTGGCGCTCTAGCGCATGCTCGGCATGGTTGCTGACGAGCTGGGCGCGGTCTGTGCATGTGGTCCAGGGTTTGGCAACGCTCGCGGCTGGGACAGGGAGTGGCGGTGGACGGTGGGATGCCTTCCAGACATGTTTGCTAGGCTTGTTTCTTCTCCTAGCTTGCTGTCTCCACTGGGGTGGCATGGTGGGCTTCGGCTGTTCACCATTGATGTCATTGCCCAGCTTACAGTGAGGCTAGTGCTTGGTTTAACTTGCTAGATGATCTACTGAGATGGTTGTGAGCTAGAGAGGGAACAAGTTAGGCTTCAATCACCGCTCACAATAGTGTTTGGATTTTTTTTGATTTGTATCTGCAAGGTGTTTGATGAAATGGCCGCAAGAATTCAAGTTTTGAATTTTGAAAAGATTTTTGGTTGGTGTGCTAGGTTGGTGCTGGTGAGTTTGCAGATGCTTGGGTTTTGAAAGTTGAGCTTGTTTGAGTGGTTTTTTGAAAAAGTGGGATCTTCTCATATGATAAAGATTCAAGTTTGAACTGTCATTTAAACTATGCATTTGAAAGTTTCTGGATGATCACAAAGTGGGCCTTGATACTTTGTTATGAGTACAATCAAGGGGTGCAAAGATCCAGAAAAGTTTCTGTTAAGTTCTGAAAGTTTGGGACAGCCAAAGTAGGCATGGGAGTTAAATTGGTCAAAATGACCATTCCCTTATTTTATTTGTTTTGATTTACTTGTCTTTGAGAAAAGTTTGTGAGTTGTTTAGATGATGTTTATTTCACCTCATAATCCATTTACAAGCAAAGGAACACACAAACAAGGCAATTCAAAAGAATTCCAAATGAAATGCATACACCATGCATGCTTTCCTATTTTTATTTTAGAAAAGTTTTTGTTAACCCTTATTTTGATGATTAGAGTTTGATGATCCAAGTTTAGTATTTTTGGGATGTTACAAAGGCCAGCCTCGATCGAGGAACTGCGGGCCTGCACCCAGCGAACCGGCAAATCCATTCGCTCGTACATCCTATGCTGGTCCCACATCAAGAACTCCGCCACGCACATCTCCGAGGAAAGGACAATCGATGCCTTCAAGTACGGCGTCAAGAGCCCAGACTTCAAGGAAAAACTTGGGCGCGTCAAATCCAAGACACTAGACCACCTCATGGACATCGCCAACGGGTGGGCAGATGGCGAGGATTCCCTCCATCGAATGCATTCGGATGACGAGGATGAATACGGCCGCAGGCGTGAATGCCGCAGCAAGCAAAGATCGCGCGTCTATGACGATCGCGACGAAGTCGACATGGTTGCGGCTAGCTACGCCGACCGACGCAATGACGGCAACCGCAGCAGCGGATACCACGGAAGCAACTTCCGTGATGGAGGGCGACCTACATAAACATGGCAGCGTCGCAGCCGTGACGACGAGCCCTCGGCATACAACAAGTTTTCCGGCCCTTGCACCATCCACTTCTACATCGACAAGCAAGATGGCAAAAAGAAGGCCAGCCACATGCTAAAGGACTGCCGCGAGTTCCAGAAACTCAGCAAGGGTCTCACCCAAATGCCACGTCAGATCGTGAACCCTGGGTTTGGGCCCGCACCTGCACCAGGTGACATCGCCCACGGAGCTCCTCCACCACCACCCGCTGGACCGTCGAATCCAGCTATCGCACCTGCGCCAAACAACGACACAAGAGGATACCCACCACCAAAAGGGTCCCTGATGATCCAGAAGGGACGCCCTACCAATAGGGTGCAAAAGAAGATCACCCGACAGGTCAGCCTGGCCGTGACCGCTCCACCTGCCATCCCTGAGTACCTCAGCGGCTCGGAGTCCTGCATCACGTTCGATCGTTGGGATCACCCCCGCCAGATCCCTCGCCCAGGGCATGTTTCCCTGGTACTCGAGGCACAAATCAGAGTATTCGAGATGAGTCGCGTTTCATGGATGGCGGCAACGGCATCAACCTGATGTTCGCCAGCACCCTCGCAGAGACGCAGATCCCGTTGTGTAGCCTGGAACAATCCGACATGACGTTTCACGACATAGTCCTAGGGAAGGGCATATATCCCCTGGGAAAGATATGGCTCGACGTCATCTTCGGCCAGCCCGAAAACTTCAGGGGCGAGCGACTGGAGTTCAAAGTGGTGGACTGGCCATCACAATACCATGCCATCCTCAGGCGCGTGGCATTCACAATATTCCTGGCAGTACCGCACTACGCGTATCTGCTACTGAAGATGCCATGACCCAGGGGCGTCATCACCGTCCAAGGAAGCTTCACCCGGTCGGACCACTGTGATAGAGACTTCACCAGAATCTCCTAGTCGTTCGGGATGCAAGAGGACCTCACGAGGCTTCGAGAGGTGACAAACAATGGGGCAACCCCGGTCTCCAGGGAAAACGCACCCGACATGTCGTTCGACTCCACAGTCAACACGAAAAAGGTGCAGGTCCATCCAATAGATGCCTCCAAGACGAATCTGATCGCCAACGACCTCAGCCCCGCATAGGAATGCGCGCTCGTCGAAATCCTCCGTGAGCGTTGAGAAATCTTCGCCCGGTGTCCTACGGACATGACAGGTGTTCACAGGGAATTCGTCAAGCGAGGACTCAATGTGTTCCCCGATGCAAGGCCAGTCAAGCAGTCGATCCGACGACTTTCCGAACCAAGAGCTGAAGCCGTTGGAATCAATCAATAGACAGCTCCACGCCAACTTCATCCGAGAAATCAAGGAGAGCGAGTGGCTGGTCAATATGGTGTTGGTCCCCAAGAAGGACACGGACATCCTATGGATGTGCGTAGATTTCACATCGCTCAACAAGTACTGTCCCAAGGACCACTTCCCTCTATCGAGGATAGACCAGATCATCGATTCAACTGCAGGATGTGATAAACTCTCCTTCCTCAACGCCTACTCAGGCTACAATCAGATTCGACTGAAGGTCGAAGACCAGGAGAAAATGGCATTCATCACGCTGTTCGGAGTATTCTGCTACAACACCATGCTCTTCGGGCTGAAGAACGCAGGCGCCACATACCAAAGGTGCATGCAGGCGTGTCTGAAAAACCAGATCGGTCGCAACATCCAAGTCTATTTCGATGACATAGTCATCAAGACCAGGGAAGACAAGACACTGATCGACGATCTCCGCCAGACGTTCGATAACCTTGATCACTACAAGATCAAGCTGAACCCAGAAAAGTGCGCCTTCGGCGTCCCACCTGGCCAACTACTCGACTATTTCATCTCCCATTGAGGGATCGAGGCGAACCCGAAGAAAATCCGGGCCATACTGACCATGGAGAAGCCGAAGAACCTCAAAGATGTTCAGCAACTAGCTGGGCGCATCACGGCGCTGAGTAGATTCATCAGTCGCATGGGCAAAAAAGCCTTGCCCTTTTACCAGCTGCTGCGCAAAGCTGACAAGTTCGAGTGGACATGCGAAGTAGACGACGCATTCGAGGACCTCAAGCGGATGCTCTCCACCTCGCCTGTTCTGGTTACGCCAAAGGAGCAAGAGCCTCTGCTGTTGTACATCGCAGCTATGCACCAGGTGGTAAGCACCGTACTCGTGGTCGAAAGACCCGAAGAAGGCAAGACCCATGGGGCCCAACGTTCAATCTACTACCTTGGCGAGGTACTAACACCAACAGCAGAGGTACCCTCACTACCAGAAGCTCACCTACGGCGTATTCATGACGACTCGTCGGCTGAGTCACTACTTACAGGAGCACCAGGTCATGTTCGTCAATGAGGAGCCACTATCCAACATCCTGAACAATACCAAAGCCATGGGACGCGTAGACCTGTGGGGCATCGAGCTATCCCCTCTAGACATAGTCTACGGGCGGCGTAAGGCCATCAAATCTCAGGTCCTCCCTGACTTCCTTGTCCACTGGATGGAACTCCAGCTGCCGGACACTCCAGACATGACGCAATCATGGACGATGCACTTCGACGGCTCCAAGCGCGAGGCTGGAGCAGGAGCTGGCGTCATACTAACGTCCCCTCAGGGCGACAAGATGAAATACGTCCTTCGGATGAAATTTCGTGCCTCCAACAATGAGGCCAAATACGAAGCCCTCATCCACGGCATGAGGATGGCCAAGATCTGCGGCGCAACGCGCCTAGTCATCTACGGTGACTCGAACCTTGTCGTCCAGCAGACGATGAACGAGTGCGACGCTCACAACGCCAACATGATCGCGTACCGCGCGCTCTATAACTCACTCGAAGGAGACTTCAACGGCTGCGAGCTTCGGCATGTTGGAAGGGAAAGCAACAAGGAAGCCGATAGGCTCGCCAACATCGGCTCCACCTATGCACGGGTGCCACCAGGTGTGTTCCTAGAACAAATTTGTGTACCCTCTATCAAAAGGAAATTCCCGAAGGGATCACCCGAAGGAAAGGAAGGACCCGAAAAGCTTGACACCGAGGCCGAGCTAGTCATCCTTATGCAGGTCATGGCGATTGAAGAGACGTGGACGCAGCCGTACCTTCGGTACCTGATAAACAAGGAACTGCCAGATGACCCGACAGATGCCCGACGCATATCTCGCCGGTCCAAAGCATTCACCCTGCACAATGGCGAGTTGTACAAGCGCAGTATTTCGGGTGTAATCCAAAGGTGTGTCACCATCGGTGACGGTAAAACCATCCTCCAAGACATCCACGAGGGCATCTGCGACCATCATGCAGGCAGCCGTGCCCTCGTCGCCAAATCTCTACGAGCTGGATTCTACTGGCCAACGGCCATGAACGATGCTAAGGACATCATCCGAAGATGCAACGCCTGCTAGAGGTACGCGGACAAGCCACATGCACCAGGATCGGAGCTAAGTCCCATACCATTGGCCTGGCCCTTTGCCCAATGGGGCCTCGACATGATCGGCAAACTGCCCAAATCATCGAAAGGAGGCCACGTCTACCTCCTGGTTGAAGTCGACAAGTTCACCAAGTGGATCGAGGCTATGCCCGTCACCAATCAAAGCGGCAAAACTGCCATCAAGTTCTTCGAGTCCATAGTCTACAGGTTCGGTGTGCCACACAACATCATCAGGGACAACGGCTCGAACTTCATCTCAAAAGAGTTTCAAGACTTCTACGAGGGCCTTGGCATCAACATATCCTACGCCTCCGTGGCGCATCCGCGGACCAACAGACAGGTCGAAAAGGCCAACGGCCTCATAGGCAACAGCATCAAGAAACGCCTCCTCTGTCCACTTGAAAGGCTTGCGGGAGCCTGGGCAGAAGAGCTACCCTCCATCATATGGAGCATGCGTACAACGCCGAACAGCGCAACTGGCTTCACACCTTTCTTCATGGTGCATGGAGCCGAAGCCATACTACCTACCGAGGTACACCACAAGGCTCCATGGGTCGTCGCCTACAACGAAGCCGAGTCAATGACCGCACTCGAAGATGTCGTCGATACACTCGACGAGGCACGCGACATCGCTGCGGCTCGCTCAACGGTCTACCAGCAGAGCCTCGCAACTACCACAGCCGTCAGCTGTGCCCAAGGTCCTTCGTCGAAGGAGACCTCATCCTACGACTCAAGCAAGAGCGGACGAAGAAGCTCGAGTCACTCTGGGAAGGACCCTACATCGTCACAGAAGTCATCTCAGGTGGCGTATCGCCTAATGGACATCGCATCAGGAGTCGAATACTCCAACCCCTGGAATGTTGCATGTCTACGACGCTTCTACCCCTAGCTACCTCTTTAATTTCAATAAGACTACTCAGCCGAACAATGAACCTCCTTGTTACAATATGAATAAGCTAAGTTTCTCGGCAAAATTTCTTTTCCCTGGCATTACTTTTCGCTATAACACGCTCGGGGGCTACGCCTCACCTCACGACTTCGTTGACTGAGAACAATGCATACAACCTGAGTAGCTGAGCACGCCAGGCTAACGAAAAGGACATGCACATAACAAAGCACAACGTGCTAATACAAATAAACTTTACAAAGGGCACAACAAGCCCACTCGAATACATACAAATTTTACATCAATTTGTTTTCTCTACAGGACCTACCTATTCTGTAGTATCACACTCGCCCGATGCTCGAACAAGTATACTATCTCTTCAGCATACTGCCTCACAGCCGCATTATGCGGGCGCATATCCCAAAGACTACCATCTGGTCGAAGGGGTGGCCCAGTCGCCACCGCTGCGAGATCGACATCACGGCGATGCAAATGAACAAGTGAAAGAGCGGCCTTCATCCCAGCGACTAGCTGACGCCGCACTAACTCCTTGATGTGGCCTATGTTCCGGAATTTTGCTAGCAGACCCCAAAGGTCAGAAGGTGTCTCATCCAAGGGAAACATGGCGGCCCAAGTGGACGCCAGGGAAATCCTCGCCTTCTTCAGCACCCGAGAAACCTGGTGCACGCGATCTTGCACCATCGTGAGGACGATGGCCCGATCACGGTCCATCCAGAAGAAGCCGCTAGCCTCTAAGTCCTGTTGGGTCAGGCAATTCATCCGAACTACAACACGCTCCTTCTCTTACCTCCGAACGAGATTGACGCCTGCACCAAGCACAAGAATAAGATGACACATAAACAAGGCGCATCTGAAAAGAACAGTAGTTTGCGAAGACTCACACTGTAGTTGCTCGCTCATCTGACGCAGCTCCCCCATAAAAAACTCCTCCCTGGCAGTGGCTCGCTCAGCCTTCGACTTCCACACATCTGCGTGGCCTCGGAGGCCAAGAATATCCTTCTCCAAGCTACGTACACGGTCGCAAAGAAAAACTAGCTGCGACGCATCATCAAGAGATGGTCGCGGCTCAGGGACAGTCGAAGTATCAACGGGGATCTCACCCAAAGGACCCTAAAGGCAAACAAGGACATAAACATCGCAAACATCTCTGGCGATAGCTCGAAACATAATTTATATACATCAAAGGCCACCTCGTGGCATAAGAGATTGTTCATCAACAAAAGCTTACATTAAAAAAGAAAAGGATAAACTATCCTAACTACAACAATCGAGCCTAGGCACCCGCATCCGGAGTGGCCTCAGAGCCAGACTGCTTGCTCTTGGCCTCCTCCTGCTGCTTTGCCGCATACTCCGCCAGCAGATCAATAAGTTTTGGCCCATAATGCTTACAACGAGAGGAAAAAAGGGCGAATTCTACCTCTGAGCCATCAGCAACAGTTGGCATCTGGGAGGTGATGTGTGGCAGATCCAGCTCGGCTCCGGATTCCATGGCCATTTCCAACCCCATGGAGGCGCCGATGCCCTTCTGCTTGTGCTTGTATGCCGCTGGAGCATCCTGCAACAGGGCATCCACCAGAGTGTCGACATCCTCAAGGGCAACACCCTTGGGGACGACATCCCTGTAGAAGCGCCGGAGAACCTCCTTGGCCTTCACTAGGGAGCCAGCAGCAATACCGCAGCGATCTTTGACCGCTGCAGTGGCATCATCGAGAGCATCTCCGTGCTCTAGCGCACCGCGATCAAACGCGATGCCTGACACATCTGAGACAAAGAAGAAAAATACCCAAATAAGAACAAGACAAGGAGCAGCCGAAAAAATACAAGACCAAGACAAGTAAAGGAAGCTCACCGGAGAAGGCCTTGGCTGTAGCCATCGGCCTATCCGCTACCTCCTTCTCATGAGAAGTAACTGCGGCGAGCTGCTCCTCGCGATCATCGCCTCCCTTCGGCAGCGCCGGGCGTCGGCTACCTCCTTTTGCAGGCGCTCCCTCGCCTCTGCAGCATCCGCAGCTTTCTTCTCTGGTTGACCGAGGCTCTTTTCGAGAGCGTCCAGCCAAAGAAGAGCCGCATTTATTTCATCTGCAAACATCAAGACACATATGAGCAACACAAACGCCGTCCATGTGACAGACGGACTAAACAAGAATGAGGAAAGTGAATACCTTGAAGCTGTTGCATAGTGGCCTCCAACGCCATATGCTACTGGATAAGGAGATTGACGAGTCGACGTCCATAAAAAACTTTCCCAGAACCTCTCCATCTTCTCCAAAACCCAAGTCCATAATAATGGGCATTGATGAGTCAACGTTCCAAAAAGCTTTCCCAGAACCTCCCAAACCACTTTAGCGACAGAACAAGAGAAGAACAAATGAATAATATATTCAACATGGTTGTAAAAAGAACAAACAAGATTCCCATGCCAATTACGTATGCGCATGTTATCTCTAGTGGAATGGAATTTCTAGAAGCTGCCACATAAAGATTTCAATTTTCAATAGGAGTTTTGCTTTCCAAAACATCTTGTTATCATCACCAGCTATTTTTTTCTAGAAAATCATAAATAAATTTAGTATAGAACATTTTCTTACTAGTAAATTTCTAAACCACAACATCAGGATTGTTAGATAACTGAATATCCCTTACTTTTCCCAAAATTATGTTTCATTGATCACTAAGGATACCAAGAATCCTTCTTCTAAAAGGTAAGCAGAACCCATTTTCGCAACAGTTTTGACAGTGCAATCCCGCAGCATCAAAAATACCATGGAACTGATCACATGAGGGACCCCACAATCCCAAGAGTCTTTCCAAAATATCACACCATAACCATTATTGAGAATAATACCCCTCCTAGCAAGATAAGTTTCTCTGGCCTGAAGTAAATATTTCCAACAAGGAGAGTCATTAAGTCTAGGTACAATAGATGTAATAGTTTTACTCCTAAGTTATCTTGCTTTGACAATTCTTTGCCACAAGCCATCTTGTTTCTCCAATTTCCAACACCATTTCACTAAGAGACTAATATTTTGCTTCCTCAAATCCTTGATGCCCAAACCCCTTTTTTCTAAGATCTACAAACCTTATCCCACCTCACCATATAATAACTTTTATTATCTTTCGTTTTTCTATCAGAAAAACCTCCTCAAATGCTTGCTTACTTTCTCAATGAAAGTTTTCCTAACAAGGAGCATAAACATGGGATAGTATAAAATGGTACAAAGAGAGGCATCTATCCGGATTTTTTCCACCAGAAGACATGGAACTACCCACCCAGGCATCTAATTTTTCACCAACTTAGCATCAATGAAACCCCGATCAAAATTCTTAAGGGACAAGGCAGAAACAGGTACACCCCCAAGTATTTCATAGGTAAAGAACCAACTTGATAGCCAAACAAATTAGAGTAGCACTCAACAATAGTATTGTCACCACCAATAGTGTAAATCTCACTTTTCATGAAGTTAATTTTTAAACCAGACATCAACTCAAAGATGTATAAAATTAATTTTAGATTAACATTTTTTCAGGACCATGACTAATGAAAAGGACCATTTCATCTGCATATTGCAGAAGAACCACACCCTTATCAATCAAGTCAGGAGAAAACCCCTCAAACAAATCATTGGACTGAGCTCTCAACACCATTTAGTAAGGCATTCAACAACCAGATTAAATAGAGTAGGAGAAAGAGGGTCTCCTTGTCTTACTCCCCTAGAGCTAGTAAAATAAGGACCCATCTCATTATTAAGATTCACAGTCATAGTACCCTCAAGTAAAGCTTTTTTTATCCAAGAACAAAAAATATCATTGAAACCCCTAACATGCAAGATTCGAAGAGGAAGTCCCAATTGACTTTGTCATATGCTTTTTCAAAATCCAATTTGATCATCACACCACATTGTTTTCTAACATGAGTATAACTCTTGAAGGGACAACACACCATCCATGATGTTTCTTTTCTTAATGAAAACATTTTGTTGGATATTGAACAGTTTGTGAGCATAAGGTTCCAATATAATTGTTAAAACCTAGTGATCCACTTCTACACACATCTCAAAAGACAAATAGGTCTGAACTGTGTAATCTTATCATCCCCCGCCACTTAAAGAAGTAAAGTGACCACACCATAATTCAAACGTTTCAAATCCAAACCCCAAGGGAAAAATAGTGGAAAATAAGCTGCCAGCAGTGTTGAAAAAACTCAATGTGAATGTTGTCTAGTGTAAGAGCCCTATTGCCATCCATGGAAAACAAAGAATTTATACCTCCTCCATAGTAAAAGGTCTAGTTAGACCATTATTATCATCCACACTAATAGTTTCCTCAATGCTCCACAGATCACCAGATAAATGGAACAAGTTACCAGGAGAAGGACCAAACAAATCCTTATAATACTTAGTGGCATGAGCTAAGAGATTTTTAGTACCCTCAATGAGTATATCTCCATTTTCAAGGTGTGAATGGTATTTTACATTTTCTACCATTAGCTACTCTATGGAAATAAGTAGAATTATGACCCCTTTTAATAACCACCTCTCATTAGATTTTTATAACCAAAAAAGCTGCTTATCGGCAAAGATTTCATGCAGCTCAAAGAGTATGTTCGTTTTTACGTAATTTTCAAGGGTTAACGGGGCTAATTCTTCAGCCCCTTCCAAAACATGAAGTTCCTCTTTCAATTCTTTTTTTCTTTTTCTCACATGCCCAAATAAATTTTGACCCCCCAGCCCTTAAGATGTTTTTAAAATCTTTTCAATTTGATATTTAGAACACCAATAGGATCAGTACTCTTAATAGGTTTCTTCCAAATCTCCCCAAATTTATCAGGAAATCATCTCTTTTAAGTCAAGCAATATCAAATCGAAATTCTCTATTTTTTGTAGCCACATTATTACAATCACCAGTCATCAGTAATAAAGGACTATGATCACAAAGATCAGAAACCATCTTCCTAACTTAAACAAGAGGGAAAATATCTTCCCAGTCAGGAGACATGAGGACCCTATCCAATTTTTCTAGAGTAGGATTTCTTTGCTTGCTAGACCAAGTATAAGCTCCACTATATATGAATCTCTCACTCCAAGCAAATGAATAATAGAATTAAACACATCAGAATAATGGGACAAAGGATTATTTTTATTATTCAACGGTGTCATGGTGCATCAAACAAAGTTGATAAGAAATAGATCATATCCACAACTATGTACTTGGATTCTACATGGAAACTCCTTTTGGCTCATGAGCTCCAGTACTCCCGGATATTAAAAAGTTCAAAAATTATATTTATAGGTTTTAAAAAATTCTGAATAAATTCCTGAAAGTAGCTACTATTGCATCCCACAAACTTGCAAAATCTCAATTCAAAATGTTTTGTAGTCCGAGCTACACAAAAATGAGGAAGTATGATTTTTTTGTGACAGGGTACGTTTTTTGTATATATATTACTAGCTACATCCCAATTTATTTTTAGAATTTAGTTAGCTCAAAAATATGATTTTTTTAAGGGATCACGGGTACCCACGTGTACCAAATTTCCACTCGATTCTACATATGAATAAAAGAAGCTATAGCATGATAGTATTCAATGTAAAAATACTACTCTGTCTCAAAATAGATGTCACGAACTTTTCAAAATTTAAATATATCTAGGCACTATTTAGTATTTAAATTTAGACAAGTTTTCGACATATATTTGGAGACGAGAGAAGTACCGTATACTAATCACGACAGTATGAAGTTACATTTGCTGGAGATTATTAAGATCGTCATTTCAAATTTCGTGGAGGATTTTTTTACATGCGCTCTGGGTGAACTTTGGATAAGGTCCCGCGTGTTACCACCAAATAGATATGATCAGGGCCCTACATCAGCACCTAGCATGCATTGCTAGCTTCAAAGTTTTGTGCGGCTTAGGGCGTCTTCAATGCTTAAGGTTAAAGTCGACCATAAGGTCTGACACTCCTCATATGCTATAGCAAATCAGAACTTTCAATGTTTAAAGACTGCTTTTGACCATAAGGCTGAGCCCACCGGTGAGATTTTTTCTCTTTCCCAACCGCTAGTCCTTTCTCTATTCTTGCTGAGCGAGGAGAGAGGAACAAATATTTTCTATTCTTTACGAATGGGTCATACAGGTAAGGACGACGACCTTAGCGAATGTTTCCAACCTCTACAATGCTTAAATTCTCTTATGGTCGACCATAAGATCCTTATGGCTTTTCTTATTTTAACATTGGAGACGCCCTAAAAAGCGCAGGAGCAAAGCCTATATGGTTTATCATTCATTTGGCGTGGCAATGATTAGTAACCAGTCAAAGTGGTTCTGTTTTTCTGCATGAGACGTTTTAGTGTATACTAAATTTTAATAAATCTAAGATATGTTTTTTTTAGGACGGAGGGGTTATTCATGCGTGAAGTAGATCATATCCATTTCATTCCTGCGTGAGAGTCTGACTGCCCAATTTGTTTGGCGCCGTGGAGACAGTACGTGGCCAGCATTAGACGACGCACTCGCCAAGGCTCCTATAAAAATCACGACATACAACAACAACAACAACAACAACAACAACAACAACAACAACAACTATGATTGAGTCTAGAAATCAACTCTGGTGTAATAGTCCAGGTTCAATCAATCACGCATGCTATTAATTGCTAGCTATATGTAATTTGAATGCTTCAAGTCATGGATTCAGTTTGCAGCGTACACCTACAGACAGAAAAGCTCACCCATCCGTCGTCAACAGGAAAGAAGAGAAGACCATGTTTCCAGCTCGTGGTGCTGCAGCCCCACGAGGCGCCACTGCACGCTCCGGCGCGCCCATGTCCGCTGTGATCTGCCGGAACTAGAAGCAGACGTGGGCGACGTAGAGCGGCAACACGAACGAGCTGATAACGAAGTTAATCTGCTCACGAGACACCTTCCCTCCTCGCTCGGGAACGCGACGCCGACGAGAAAGGCCGCCATGGCCCTGGTCACAACCAGGACATGAATACTACCACTAGCACCGCTGCCATGAACGCCGGCTGCCGGAACAAGCCGGCGCCAGTGGTCGACACTGTCGCTCCAGACCATGCTGCCGAGCGCCATTAAGGAGGGCGTTGACCATGTCGGAGGTTATGCCGGCGCCTACGGCAAGGCGTGGCTGACATTGGTCAGTGGCGATGCAGGTGAGCACGGAAAGGCCGAGATGGTGTGTGGAAGAGCATAACGAGGACGGAGGTGGAGGGGATGCCGGCATAGTAACTTGCTGTGAGCAAGTCACGCCGTACCTAGACCCTCCCATCCACCCTTCATTCTCCATCTAACGGTCCACGAAAACTTGACCGGACTGAATGGATAGTAACTTGACCGGACTCTAACGTCTAACGGCATAGTAACTTGCCGGCATAATAACTTGCTGCCGGCATTGTTTCCACAAGAGATTCAGACTTGCTTGTTTTTACCGATTCTGAAGCAATACTAGCTGAAAACTGAAGCATATTTATAGCGTTTGCACAAAACTAAAGCAATACGTGTTGTTCGCACCAAATCTGAAGTAAAAAAGTGTTGTTTGTAGATGGAAACTGAAACAATACTTATTGTTTGCACTGAATCTACAGACTACAATTTTGACTGTTTTAGAATGCAGTTTCCATAATCTAATAATCTGAACAAACCTAAAGCAAAACAAATAGTTCATGCATTCAGGCTGAACCAAGAATTGAAGCAATACAAACTGAAAATCAGGCTGAACCATGAACCAAGAACTGTAGCACTTAACACTGAAATTCTCCATATTTATAATTAAAGGAGATGACACTTAGCACTCAAATATGTATCTACAAGTGCTATAATTTAGCAATAAATCTACATACTTAAAGATTAGGCTATCTCACTTGTACACTTTGGCCTAAAAAGACTATAGTTAGCCACGAAAATACTAAAGTTAGCCCCAAAATCCTATATATACCAATTTCTAGATACTAGAATAGATTTCCTTCATAGAGAATGTCATCATCACAAGTAGGAGTTGTCTAGAGCTGAATAAAACTGGCAATGACATTGTATTCTTAATGCACCACATTTGCTCCTTTCTTCTTGCCATCATTCTCCACTTCTACTCGAGGTTGTACACCATCATTCTTTTTTTGTTGCTGCCAATGAAAAATTAGATATATTAGTGCAAGATGAATGACAAGATTATATAGGAAATCCCAGATTGCAAAATACGTTTGCTCCCTTTGTTGTTGATGTGGCAGATTTACTGTCCCATACCAGTAAATTCTATATGAATGGACAATAGACAAATCCAAGTATATTGCTGGACCAAAAGAAACGAGTTGTTGCATACGAGGTACAGTATGGAATGATAAGATTTAACCCTGGAGAGGAAACTAAAAACATGGTGGCGTTTACTTGGACTGTGAAATGCTGTTTATGATAATGAGCACACAAAAACACATTACACACGGAACCTACTTGACCAAACTCTCCATATATTTGTTGCCTTTTTGGATTGAACTCTTCGCAAACATTTGTGAGTGGCCTTTTTTTTGGGTTGTTTCTTGCAAAAGAACGACCAGAATATCCAGTGATCACCTTATGCTTCAGGCCTGCACACGAAACACTTAAGAACAAGGGGAAATACTGCACTATGTATCACTCTGGCATAATGCAAATTGACTCAATGGCATGATTTAATATTTTCCTAACAATCTACTATGTTGCATGGATCAATGGCAACATCAGAGAATTGTTCCAATTTCAAAAAAAAATCAGATAATTGTTCCAATTTGAATTCAAGAGTGTGCACTTATTTTACGTAAACTAATTTCTGATAATATTCCATAATTTCTAGCATGACTTCTATAAGAAAACAGAGATTATATGCATCACTCGATGCAGATGCCGGGGTTTCATCCCTATTTCGAAAAAAAAAAGAAAACAGAGATAAGGAAAGCAACCAACATACGCAGGAGTGGAAAAGGAATATGGTTCAAACTGACATGGGCCTGCATGCCATTCTAAGTTTGTTGGACCCTAATAATGGTGATTTCCAGGGATCATATGTTCACTCAGAAGGTCATATTCAACGAATTTAGCTGCATTTATTTCTGATCGGATCCTAAATTTTTAGTGGGGCATATTAAGTGACTAAATACAGCCTACAAGACTGGAGGACCGAGAACACCTGCATTGTGTTAAGCAGTTAGAAATCACAACAAGTACTCACAAAGTGCAAAGGACACTATCAGGCATGACTTGTTTTGAAATCTGGAAGCACAAACAAAAAGAACCGGAAATCAGTTAACAAAAGGAACATTGAATATGCAACTCAAGGAAGTTTCTCTACACCAAAGATTTTCAAATAGATCCAAGAATGTATGAATAGGGAAAAAAAACAGGCCAATGAAACTAGAAAGCTAAGGGTAAAGGGTGTAACAATACTGTTTTCGCGAAAAAAGGGTGTAACAATACTTGGACAAAAGTGTACTTGTGCATAGGCCACAAGATGGTACTACTCTTAAGGGTAAGTGTAGTAGGGCTTACAAAATAGCGATGACAAAACAGTATTAAGAACAAATGACAAAGAAATGATTGTAACTTGTAACAAAGCCAAAGTGGGCACAAAACACCAACTTCTAAATGAGTTATAATTGACTCCCTCTATAAGAGGATGTGAGATTACATTAAAAGGGAAGGAATGGTCACAAGCAGCCACTTAAGAAAACCCCCTATGCAGAAGTGAAAAACAATGGGAAGTTGATTACAGGTATGTTGGAGCAAAAACAAGAAATAAATTTGATGTTACCTTCATTGCAGGAAGCTTCAAATGAGTGCCCCTGTAGTGCAACTCTGTGTATACCAGCTTGCACACACTGAACTGCAAATTAAAATGTTCCAGACACTATGAATATGCAGTTAAGAGAGAAAAAGAAAGACTACAGACAGGAAATATATTACTCCCTTCGTCCAGAAAAGGATGTCGCATATTTGTCTAGATACGCTTGTATCTAAACGTGTATTAGTATATAGATATGTGTGAATCTAGATAAATCTATGATATCTAATTCCGGACAGAGGGAGTAGTAAAGATAGCTTTTAACCGAAAGTAGAAACTGGAAGACACAGGGAAAAAAGTTTACTAATAATATCCGCCAGCCAGGTTGATTCCTCACGTGATACTCCTGACACTGAAAAGATGATTATAATTACAAATATGTGTTGATTAATCGTTTACTACAAGAACGTTTGTAAGGAAGATAATACAATACTGTGGACCAACATACCTACAGAATTCCCCTCGCAGTAACTTGAAGATGGTAGGCTAGATAAAGCAAAGAAGACAGTGTCTGAATGTTAAAAACAAAAAAACAGCAAACCAAACAATGCTTTAGTTATAGTGTACCTCCTCTTCTTCTGAAGGTAGAATTTGGCAATATCAGAAGCTGGAGTTCGTTCTCTTTCCTTCATGTGATGCCTCTGGTGAGAACTAGAGACGATTATAGACACAATGTACATGTCAAATAGATCACCACTAAAACTGAAATCAACCATATACTTGACAGAGTAAGGTGTGACTAGATCGATTAGATTTAGAACAAGAGTGAGGATTTAGGTACAAGGACGCATACCAGGATCCGATGGGGAGAATGTTGTGTGGCTTGTCTCGGCAGTTGGGCAACCACAGCAGGTCATTGAACTCGGGAGTCTTTGTGATCAAATCCTTGGCAATCTCTGCAGCATTGAACCTCATATAAGACCAGTCGATGGAGGCCCTGTAGTACAGAACGACATGTTCAAAACCTGGAAACAAAGCTATAATGGATGCAGAATCATGTAAATTGATCAGGTAGATAAGAATCAATCACCGAAAATGCTCGTAGCGGAGCATGGCCGAGAACACTCTGCTGAGCTTCACAGTGCCGGGTTCAGAGTTGGGGTACATCTTAAGGTTGCGCCCAGCTCCGTCTGGTTCGCCGGCGGCAATGGAGTGAAGGGCTTTGAGAACCTGGAGGAAGTTGAAGAAGACAGAACCCTCGCTGCCAAGCATGTGGACAGAAGGCACAAAGCGGGAGACATACTTGATGGCATTGTCCCACTTGCCCAGAAAAACAAGGTGATGCAGGTGCTCGATGCTGAAAAACACATTCGTTTCATGGACAAACCTGAATGTGAGTGCAAAGGAAGGATCAGAACCACACAGAACAATATTTTAGCAAGTAAGATATGTAGGAAGTTTAGGTGTGGCTCTACGCTTTGAAGGTGGAGCTAGAGCTGTGCCGCCGGAGGAAGGCGAGGAGGCGGCGGTGACGAAGCCGCGACACACAAGGGTACTCCAGTGGGCGCCGCACTTGCTTGCGCTTGGCGGAGAAGGAGACCTCCATCATGCTGAGGTTAGAAGATGCCGATGACTCTCGCTTGCATTTTGCAATTGCTGGGGTAGGGTGGGTTGGCCAATTGGGGGTCAGGTTCATATATATATATGGGGAGTCCTTTCTTGTCTCCAATCTCATTTATTCACTAGTGATACATTGGAGAAACAATAAATAACTGTACCGTTACCTTTATGGCAGGAATCTTCAAATGGATGCTCATCTTGAACAACTCGGTCCATACCGGCTTGCACAGAAATATCTGGATATATTAAAATAAGTTCAAGATACTATGAATATAGACCATTATGAAAGAAGAAAGACAACTATAGTATACAAGCAAATCGGAAATAGGTTATTTACTACAGATAGCTTGTAACTGAAAATAAGAAGTTAACAACGGGAGGAGGGGAAAAGAACTTCACCAATAAATTTTGTCAGCAAGGCTCTTTCCCCAAGTGATAACCCTGACAGTGAGCATGATTATAATTAATCGCAGAGTATAAGATGATTACAAGGAAGTCAATAACATAGTATCAGAAAGTATACCTAAAGAACTCCCCTCACAGGGGCTTAAAGATAGCAGGCTGGACAAAGCAGAGCAGATACATGAGTGTCTGAATGTTGAAGAAACAGAGATAGTATCGGGGAACCGAAGAGTAATTTAGTTATGCTGTACCTCCTCTTCTTCTGAAGGTAGAATTTTACAAGAGCAGAAGCTGGAACTGGTCGTATTTTCTTCATGTGATGCCTTGGACGAGAACTAAATATTATGAGAGGACACAAGGTACAATCAAGTCACAGCAGGTACCAATGAAAGTGAAAATCAGTTGTATATATACTTATTGAGAATGTACCAATTCGGAACAAGACAAGAGTGAAGGTTTTATTTAAGTAGGAAGAATAAGCATACCAGGATCGGATGGGCAGAATGTTGTGTGGCTTGTCCCGGCAGTTGGGCAACCGGACCAGGTCATTAAACTCAGGAGTCCTAGCGATCAAACCCTTGACAATTTCCGCGGCCTTGCACCTCACGTGGTGCCAGTTAATGGAGGTCCTGTATTAGAGTCAGAAAAATGTTCAAAAAACTGGAGGTGTTTATGCTACAGTGGCATGCGGAATCAAGCGAGCCTATAGTGTCTCGTTGATATGAATCGATCACCTAAAATGTCGTTTTTTTTTTTGGTTAATTGAGAAACACAGTGGGATCATTTTTTGTATCCCTCGGAGTAACGGAACTTACTAGTAGTATGGAGGGGGGAAAATCAGTCACCTGAGCTGCTCCGAGCGGCGCAAGGCGGAGAGCATGCAGACGAGCTTGACGTTGTCGAAGCTGGGATTGGGGTGCTCGATGAGCTGGCGCTCATACAGCTTCGTGATTGTGGCTCCGTCAGGCTTGCCGATGGCCATGGAGTGGATGATTTTGTGTATGTTGAGGAAGCTGAAGAAGAGGTGTCCCTCCTCGCCGAGCAAGTCGACGTAGGGCACGAAGCGGAAGGCGTACGCGATGGCTTCGCCCCACTCGCCCTGCCTCGCGAGGCGCTGCAGGTGCGCGACGCTGAAGAACACGTTCGTCTCCTGGACCAGCCTGAACGCGCGCGCGTCCACAGGGTGGAAGGATCAGAGCCACGCAAACATCCATAGATGCTAGCAAGCGAGAAATCGAGTTAAGATTTAGGGGTGATCGTCGTACGCTTCGAAGGTGGAGATGAAGCCGTGGCGCGAGAGGAAGGCGAGGAGGCGGCGGCGACGAAGCCGCGACACGCAGGGGTACAACACGTCCAGGGAGCGCCGCACGGAGGACCGCTTGCGCTTGCGCTTGCCGGAGCAGAACCGACGGCCGGATCCGACGCCGGGAACCCTCATCACGGCGAAGTTGCAAGGCCGATTTGGCGATTTTTCGGATGGATTGGCCGACTGGGGGTCAGCCTACATATATATATATATATATATATCGGGGCGTCCCTTTCCGTCTCTCCCGTCATATCCCCTCTCCCCCTCATATCCCCTCCTCTCCCGTTTCCCTTTCCCTCTCCTTCCTATGTTTTTTTTACACAGGACCCTTGGCATGTTTAACGAACCGTTTTTTTTTTCGCGACAAGAGCCGAGAAAATATCAAATGAAAATGTTATTTTAGCGGTGTCCCGTTAGATTGAAAATGTATGGTCCAGATCAATCCTTCAACGGTTCCATGCATTTTGCAAGGAAACGCCCGCGCGTCCTCTCTGAGCATTTTGCAAAGAAAAACTCCTCACTGTAGCGAAGATCCCAACGAGCCCTATCATACTGTGTGTAGGTCATCTACGACCTATTAACTTTTCGGCATTTATTGTTTTGGTCTACGAAAGATTAGAAACAGGCAGCCTATCGGGTCAAATCTAATTTACGGTCTTTTATTATTCTGGTTTTATACTGTTTCGGCCCACCAAAAATCCAATAAAGTTACTAAAATTCCATCAGGTCATGGCCCATTACTATCCCGTGAAATGATGTGACCACTACTACTTTGATAAGGCAAAGGTCTATTACTACTCTTTATTTGTGGCCCATCAACATCCGACCTTTGAACGACATGTCATTGTTTGGGTTGGCTACAGTTTTGACTCATGGCTGATCCAGTGTGGGTCTAGTAATGAAATGGTCAATTTTACATAATGCCAATACTGGCCCAAACATGTAGTTGTTATATGTCGGCCCAAGACCAATTAGACCGAGCAGAAGCCCATTGACGGCCCAACACACTAAGGCTTGTTCAATAATAATACTGTTCCATTGTGTTGATATGGACGTCCATTTATTGAGATCGTCATTTAGATATATGTCATGAATAGGAATTAATACAAAATTTGTATCATCTAGAAACTATTAAATTATTATATAAGCACCACAAATTCAATAGAAATAAAATTCAGCATTACACAAACATGAAAGTTCACTTGAATCATAGAGGTTATATTTAGGGAGCTTCGTTCATCAGAAGTGTATCGAGTGGATGACCCTCAATTATCGACAAAATAATTTCACGCATTTGGCATATTTTAATGATGTTTGTTTATGATTCCTATGTTTTACTACTATTAGAGTGTATCCTATACGGACTACCTCGTATCAGAAACCAATCATAGCTTTGCTCTGACATCGCACCATCTTCAACTCCTCTTCGTTGCTCTCGTGCTGTCCCCTTTTCTCTCTCTCTGCTCATTGTGTCTTCCATTGTTTCAAAACACGATAAAAAAATTGACATGTAAATTATTGGAAAGAAGTTGAACCTTTAAAAACTCTCTATCGTTTCTTGATATATTGACTACCTGGTCGGTACATTCAAAAAGATATTTGGAAAATTTTAAGAGAAATCCAACACTTAATTGTAGTTTCAATTTGACAAATCGACATAAAGTTATTTAAGTGGGCGAAGGTAGCTAGGAAACTTGAAAACTCACCGAACTTGTGAATCGTAAGTAAAACATGGTCCATTCTATCTGAAAACTATGATTGTGGCATTCCGAGCCATATTACTTTCATTACGGAACAAAAAAAACACTCATGTCACATGGAAAAATAAAAATGTTTCTTTTGTAATAGTTGGAAATGTTGGAATGTTGACTATCACTCTCTAAATCGTCAAAAGAAAAAGTTGATCATGATGTAATCATCAAGTTAATTTAAATTGTCATAAAAATCTAGCTCGGGTATACTAGATTGTTCTTGGATCATGATGGTATATCCAAGCTTGGAATGAATACCCGCTTCACTTTCGTGTTTAGAAACTGTTTAGATGTTTCATAAAGTCGCGAGGTGAGAATAAATATCCCACATCGAGTGTTCCAGCGCGACAATCATCTTATGGTATCATGTGAAGAGTGGTATCACAGTGACATGTCATTAGTCTCAGGGTTCCACATGCCATTGCGGTAACAGACAAAGGGATTGACTCGCCAGAATTGTACTCGAGGGCGCGGCGCGAGTGAGGTTTGGGGAGGTGCAAAGGTGAGAAAAGTTAGAAACCATAGAAAAAACATTAGTAGTGCAATACATAGTGGAGGATAGAACTAGTTAACCTCTAGATTTTAGCAAAAGAGCATTCTGCTATTTTTTGTGCTTTTCTTAGCTAAATATTTTTTCACCACTAGTACATTTAGTTAAGTTGCATAACTTTATTATATGTAAACTATAATTGATAGACTTATGTTAAAATTGACCATTTTCTCAGTCAAAGACAAGTTTATAGTGTATTATCATCGTCATGTTGGACTACCCTAAGTTTATAGTGTTCAATACACATGCATTACATTGAAGCCATTTTTCAGGTTGCGGTATAGTTGAAATGCTTCCTTAGAACATCTCTCAGTAGATGATGTAAAACAAATTTGGTGTCAAAAAACTGAGTTTTAGAGGTGGACCCAAATTTTGGCATCTTCTGTTGCAGATTTGAGGGTACTGAACGGCTTTCACATAACAAAATGCAACCTTGCATGAACGGCCAACCGTCATGCTGAAAATTCACACAGCGCGACAACCGCCACCTCTGCCATCTTCCTTGTCTACTGTTGACAACCAAATTGCCTTGAATTGTTTTGCAAACTCCCCTCCTTCATCCCCCGGCCTCGCCCCGCCTCGTCGCCCTTCCCAATAGCTCAGGATGGCCATCCCCGCCCCATTGCCGAGGTGAATAAGGATCTGCGACCATGGTCAATCCTGGCCCGCCACCTCTCCGCCATCCATTTCTGGGACTTCGCTACCCTTAAACGACGCGGCCACTAGGACCTCTCGCACATAAACGAGCAATCGTCCACCATTGTGACCTTCGTACCCCAAGCAGAAAGCGATCATCGACGACCCTCTCACAAGCCATTTTCCCCCTGTCGGTGCATCCACCTAGCCCTCTAGTACAGCTAGATGACGGGCAGCACCTTGCACATAAAGTATTTGACAATACTTGTCAAAGTAAATATCTTTCATTTTGTAGTTTATTCTTTTCTGAAATTTGTTATTGTGATTGTAGTACAAGTATGAAACAAATGTTTTTGTATTGTAGATGAGTTTGTTTGGTGATTCCTCATCCGATGAGGAGTTTGAAATGGATGAAGATGAGGAAATAGCTACGATTTTAGCATTGTGCAAGAACAAACGACCAAAAAATAGTGGTTCCATTTTTGGTTGTGAGAGACTACTGATGGCAAGGATTGATGGACACAATAGGTTGATTCTCAACTACTTTATTCCTAATTTGGTGTATCCCGAGTGATACTTTAGACGTTGGTTTAGGATGGGAACTGATTTATTCCAACACATTTTCAAGTGTGTGGAGTTACATGATCGATTATTTTAGCAGAGGAGGAACTGCGCCAGATAACTTGGACATAGCACCATCGAAAAGGTGACTGCCGCATTGCACATGGTGGCATATGGTATTTTGGAAGATCTTGTTGATGATCACTTGGCAATGAGTGAGAGTCGATCCATCAAGTGTGTCAATCGCTTTTCAAGTAGCGATGGTTCATGTGTTTTCTCCTGAGTATGAGACACGTCTAGGATTTTGGACATTAACAAAACACATGGGTTTCCATATATGCTTGGCCCAATTGATAACATGTGTTGGAGGTGGAAGAACTGTCCTGCATCATGGCATGGAAAATTCAAAGGATACAATAAGAATTTCACCATAATTCTTGAATCCATGGCCGATCAAGAGACATGGATTTGGCATTTTTTTGGGATGACATCAATGTGCTCCAACAGTCACCACTTTTTGCAAAATTAGCCATGGGAGAGTCACCCTGGTGGAGTTGCAAGCAAACATCCACACATAAAATATGGGATACTACCTTGTAGATAAATTATAACCAGAGTGGGCTATTTTATGAAGCCAATTCCAAATCCCAAAGGTAAGAAAGAACTTGATTTTCATAATGCTCACACGACAAGTAGGAAAGATGTGGAGAGAAAATTTGGTATTTTGAAAGGCCGATTTTCTATTGTGAGATATCAAGATGTCCTTTGGTACATCATGAACCCGTGTGTGGTCATGCACACCAAACATGTGTGAAAAGATTTAGACTATGGATTCTAAAAATTGATGGGAGAACTGGTGCGGCCGCAAGGAGGCAAGGCTGTATCATCCGCTTTATTGACCCGTACCATGACATTCAATATTTTGATGTGCATAATGATCATCAAAAAGATTGGTGGAGGAGTGGCGGTCCTGATTTGGCCAACAAAACCACTAATTTCATCTCTATGTTTCATGTCATATGTAATTACCTCCATGGTGTATGTGATGAACTTGATTTGTATGGCTGTTGATTTGTGTGATACTTGATGAACTATTTGTGTAAGAATTGATAAACTATCCGTGTGTGATGTAATAATTAAGTATGATTTGTGTTTTATTTGTTTTAGATTCATTTAAGATGAGTTTGATATATTTTTCATATATGTTAGCAATTGTGGAGAAGAGAGACAAGTTTGAGTGTCCTATTTTACATCATCTGAAATTTTGTCATTGCCCTTTTTTTGGACAAAAGGGATTTCCTCCAAATTTCTATTAAAGGAAACAAAAGATATTACAGAAGTCTCCACCAAAACACACCACCACCAAAAGGAACAGGCCTCTAGGCTAGACTAGATTACACGGGGGAAGAAAACAGCGGCTCAAAGCTGACAAGCATTGCAAAGCTAGAAAAAAGAAAAAAAAGTGTACTCCTAGCAAAAACATCTTCATCTAGTTAAGATCCCATCCATATTGATTGATCCTCTCGTCCTCTTGAGGAGATGGGAGGGCAAGCCTAGCCGCCGCCACCCGAGACCCCTCTAGCACTCCTTCCCCTCCTCCCCCGCCGCCACTAGGGCTTCGGTCAGGCAAAGCCTACTCGTTGTCGGTGGTAGGGGAGGGGAGGGGGAGCTCGTCCCCTCTCGGACGGGATTGTGATGAGGGACGCTTCCCCATGGAGGACGTGATGTGCGTCGGGTATCACGGCGACAAGGCTTCCCTAGTGGTGTTGCGACGCTCAGAGTTGTTGTTGCGTGTAGGATGGCGGCTTGGTGGTGATCCCCGTGGTGGTCTTCGATCGCCGGCGGGGGTTTGAGGTGGCGCTGGGCCTGATCTGGCACGACAGCGCGGTTGTGGCGGACCAGGGGCAACCCGATCTCCTCCCCCATGGCGTTGCTCGACGCCTAGGGCATGGCGACCAGGATCGTCTTCATTTTGCTTTCCTTCCTGCGGATCAGGCGACCGAGATAGTTGGTTGAGTGGGGGCTCGGCCTGAATAAAGGTGGTGGTCCTAGAATCCCTCTCACGCCATGATGATGTTCTGTTATTTGACTGTCTTCGATGAACTATCCGGAGTGTCGAGTTCCGGAAGTCCCCATCGGCGAACTCCCATGGGCGAATCATGCCTGGAGATTGCCGGAACGGATGGGATTCAGTCGCGTGCAATCGTGTTTTTTTACCATTTGGTTTCAGAGGAAGCGAGGCGAAGCTCTACAGTCTGTTGCCATCGTGGAACATGTCTTTAGTTCCATGGTAAAGTCAGTATGTGGAGAATGTCATGGAATCCGAAATTTGAGGACTAGCAATGGTGACTCGAGTCATGGTGGTGATCAGAAATTGGCTTGGTGATTCATGACTTGTAGCAGCGGTATCGAGAAGTGAGGGCGGAAGCATAGGAGGAGTTCATAGTCTTACCTTGCAGGGTGAAAATCTAAGATCCGACCTTAATTAGTTATGTCTGGCAATGACCTTGTTGAAGGTATTGTTTTATGAGCGATGACTTCCTTCAGGGTGAAAACTATGATCTTTGATCGAACGACGACGGTGCTTGTGACTGTTTTCTTCTCAAAAGCGTCGCTATTGGAGAGGTTGAACTTCCGGTGTTGTTCCGGTGGTGTTAGTGTCGCTGTTACAAGGAATTGATCGTTGTAGCATGACTTTTTTCTAGGGTGTGCATCCGTAAGGGCAAGGCTGTTAGTACATTGCGTTTTTGCAGAGGCTAGATGTAATTGGTATCTTACTGATATATTATATCAAATAAAAAAACATCTTTTAACCTCCCACATGCTCTTATGATCTTTTTTTTTTTTCTCATATTAGCCAACTCCCACTCTCGATACCCATGGCACCCAGCTTCTTCTTGCCTTGTAGACCTTAGTTCCGACTCGCTCCAGAATTCTTGCGTACCGCCGCAGTGCATGAATTGTTCCTAGCCTTCCAGATTCCCCACAGCACAGCTGCAACACCTACTGTGAATAAATTCTCTTCTTTCTTCCTAAAACCCCTAAGCCATGTGTTGAAACAGTGACCGGCATCTGCAAACTGGCAATTAACCCCAATCTTTACCACAGAAAAAGAGGCAAAAACTAGTGCCGCCTAAATTTTGTTGTTGCCCTATTTCACATCGTTTGGAAAGGATCCTTAAATTTGTGCCCTAAAACCCAAAAAATGATGCCCTAAAACAGTTTTCAGGTGCAATATTTTACATCACCTGAGCATAGTTCTCCGACCCGGCCTCTACCTCAGAGCTAACAAAGACAAGTTTCGAGAGAAGGTGGAAGGATGCCAGAGAGAACTTTGGCAATTATACGAAGGCAGTGCTGTAGAAATGGCATGCTGCCGAATTCTGTTGGGATCGAGCCCATGAGTATCACCGCAGCAGCAAGAGTACCAAAAAACGACCGACGCGTTTCCCTGTCTAATCTTCTACGGTTTTACTTGCCTCAACGAATAGTACCCGGACCGGAAGACGACGCTAGTACCCCTCTACTATAAAACCTCTCCATCAAAATGAGCGAGCATTCAGAAGAAGTCGAGCGAGACAACAGCTAAGGGCTGAATGCTACTCCTACTTTCCGATCATCTGTTGTCCATAGCGGCGAGGCAAGCCGAATCGAACGCATCAGTTGTCCATGGCGGTGGCGCGGATGACAGCAGATGTCTCCTTGCTCACGCGGCTACACGCACGCACGCGACGCGACGGCGATACACCAGGGCGAAGGAGGGTCTGTCCACCGGTGGGCGCTCCGGGAGCAGCTGCACTTCCACGCACTCCTCGCCACGGCAGGCCTCTCCAGTGGCGTGACCGGCGGCCGAGGTCGCCTCTTCGCTCCGGAGACGCCCCTGGCGGAGGGGGCTGTGGCGCTGCTGCAGCGGGAAGAAGGAAGCGGGGCCGTTGGCCGGTGGGAGCAGGTGCCCTTCCATAAGCTCGCTGTGTGCCTCGCCGTGGCAGGCTGAGGTGGTCCCGTTCTGGCGGTGCATCTTGAGTGCACGGCGGTGTGTGTTGGAGTGCAGCAGCGGCGAGAAGGCGGGGCTGTTCACCGGGCGGTACTCAGGGAGCAGCCCCCCTTTCTTGAACACCATGCCGCACGCGTTGCACAGCGTGCCGGGACCCTCTGGCCCCACGCGCCACTGGGGTGTTTTCTCCGTCGCGCAGTGTGTGCACCGGCGCACGGCCTTCTTCTCAGCGCGCAAGTCACCGTGCAGCGGCACGTTGGCTTGCCGAAAAGTCGTTTCGGTGGCCGTCACACGCCGCCGCCCCTTGGTCCTTGCCCGTGGCGCGCCAAGTGTCGGCGTCTCCTCCACCTCCACCGCCATCGTCTCCACCGACTGGAATGCGCCCTTGTTCGATAGCCGTTCCAGCTTCTCCGCCCGCTCAGGTTTCCAAGCCTCCTCCAAGCCCTGCAAGAATCACCAAAACAAGGACGCATTCTTAGCATCCCATAACCAATGCCAGCCGGTCCATGGGCGGGAGGAGGAACCAGGGTGTCTACCGTGTGGTCGAAGAAGGCATCCAAGCTACCGCCCACGTTGTTCCCGGGAGCCGAGTTCTCCCTGCTGCTCCGATGGCGCTTCTTCGAAGGGCGTCCCTGGCGGCGGTGGGAGTTGGAGCGCAGCAACAACGTGTTCTTCGAAGATACAGCAGCAGCGGACGCCGAGTTCTTCAAAGGATAGCGGCACGCATTGCACAGTGTGCTGGGGCCATCCGGCCCAGGGCGCCGCTGTGGCCTCTTCTCCCTCCCGCATTGCATGCACCAGCGGCGCTCTGGCTCCTGTGGTGGGGGCGACAGGACTGGCGTCAGGCTCCATGGCGCCTTCCTCCGCACCGCTTTGGTCCTCCGCCCCACCGCCAGATGTTCCACCTCCAGCGCCATGGTCTTCAATGTCAGGAATTCGTCGTCGGCCTTGTTCAAAACACACTCCTGCTCCGCTGCCCCCTTGCCGCCTTCTCCCACCGCCACCTCTAATCCCTGCAAGAACCACAAACGCAGAAACAAAGATGATGTTTTTAGAGTTTCCTTATTACTAACCAAGCTTACTGTCAGCATTGCTAAATCATCTGAAATTAACAGAATCACCAGTAACGCACCTGCACAGTAATGCATTTTGCAGCAATACCAAGGAGCTTAGTAGAAATACTGAAGGACAGTGAGTTAATCTGCAGTCATGAAGTTGGAGGACGGACTTCAGAGAACTCCACATGTAGAACATGAAGTATATATAGTAAAAACGAATAGATTGGTAGATAAGTTTGTGAAGTTGAGATTTATTTTCAAGTAAATGCACATGAAGGTTCTGACTTGACAGGATTTGTCTATACATTTTCTTTCTATATCTAGCTTCATTTCTTGATACATTGAGATGTGCTGTCCATAACCATAGGTCATGCAAAGAGTAACTTCATAGGTCCCAACAGTTAAGGTGAAATTGCATATAATAAGGCAGGGTTCAAGTGGTTTAGAACTTGGGAAGTTTAATGCTGTAAGAAATCTGGATGTGGGAGAAGCATTAGGCATCCAGAAAGATTTTTCTTATGTTAATCCAATCATCCAACTCTGTCCAAAGAAACACAAACAAGCTAACCAGCGACCTCTAGGTGTAATCTGCTGTGCTCTTCCTCTTGGATCACTCCGGATTGGTCATTGGATTTGACAGACCACTGGAGATGTTTCTCACACCATGAGCTAGCCTGGTACATAGTTCATGGATTTAGGAAGAAAAATAGCATCCATGCAACTATAGTTGGCAAATCTTTGTTCAAGAAAAGATAGAACAGAAATACCTTTGCACCAAGAGTAAGAAACTGCCCCAGATAGTTAGTTATATCCAAATCAGAGCATTTCAGAGCAACCTGCAGAATTGACCTGTGCAGCCTGCAGTGTGACACGCCTGAACATGTGGAATCGATCCAAGATGCCTAAAATGCAGTTAAGGAAAGATACACATACTCCAGAAGGCAACAACAGGGAGTAACTGAAGCAGCAATCAACTAAGCCAGAGTGAATCAGCAGCTACTTCTACCGGCAGGTAATAAAAGGGTATAAATTTATCTGGAAGCAGATAGGAGCATATGGGATTGGAAAAAGGGATACGAGAAGACCTTGGAGTATCAGGCCCAAATCATCTGCAGAGAACTCCTCAGGTTGTTTGACAAGGGAAATCCTCTTCTCCAGAATCTATCATATATGATCAGTAGAACGTCACTGTCTGATTGGATTCCATCACACAAAATTGAATCGGACTATCCATACCCAGTAATGGCCGAGCGGAGAAGTGCAACATACGAAATCAAAGGGAAAAGTACAGGAAAACACGGCGATAGTTAGAATCGCACCACAATGCGTACGGCCCAGACCGAAATTAGTTTACTTTACTGAAGAGCATCCACGGACGAACACTAAACCCACCTATAAACCCCCGCTTCCGGGTCTCCGATTGGCATCCCCGGCCGAATTCCACACTCACACCTTCCCTGCCCGTTACAAGAGAAGGCAGATTCAAGACCTGGAGGCCTCGGACAGGCGAACTGAACCCTAGGGAGTACGGAGTAGGGGGGACATGGAGACGGACCGGAGGAAAGGGATCTGCGGAGTCGCGTAGGGGATGAGATGACGCACCTCGGAGGATTCAATGGCCTCTAGGAGGCGTCCCAGCTCGCTTCCCCCCCTCCGCTCCGCCTCGCCACCGCCCCCTTCGCCGCCGGTTTCCATTACTCTCTCACTCTGCTTCTCTAGCACAGAAAACACACACGCTGGGTGGGTTCTAGATGGTTCGGTTTTTTTTTCGGAGGCTCTAGTTGGTTTTCGGTCTTGGCCTCTTGGGCGCCGTGTCCGGTTTTCCGTTTCCCGCCACACCCGGTGCTCCCTGACGAAAAAAAGAGTTCGAATACCTGCCATTCTTTGCCATGATTGTCAAATAAAATTGGACACGGTTTGCCACAATTTTTCAACAAAACCTGTGTTCTATTACTGTATTATTCATAAGACATAATACTCTCTCTGTCCAAATAAATAA
This sequence comes from Avena longiglumis, assembly GCA_030063025.1. Taxonomy (NCBI): domain Eukaryota; kingdom Viridiplantae; phylum Streptophyta; class Magnoliopsida; order Poales; family Poaceae; genus Avena; species Avena longiglumis. Next base: position 32,026,874 of record CP125976.1, read on the forward strand.
ATATACTTCTAGCATTGTCTTATGTCACAAAAATGAGGTTTAACTAACTTTATTAAAAGTCATAGCAACATTTATCATAATATTTTTTAAAGTGATGCGATAGCATAAGCCCTTATAGCGAGTTTTTTTTTCGAATAATAAAAACTTAAATCAACGTCCGTGAAGACTTGAACCTAGATGCGTAAGTTGTACATCCACTTTCCCAATCATTTCTTTTTATCACAATATATTATATCACTAAATTTGATTTTAACTGGAGTTGTATGGTTACCTATTTGATGAGAGCCAAGCGCTCGCTCGGTGGCTTGTTCTTATAGTGGTGCTCATCCATCCAGATTTCAGTAACCGAATTAAAACAGAGTGTTATCTAGCGTGTATTAATCTCTGTTTCAAGCGTGTAGTAATCTCATATATCTAGCAATTATAACCAAGGAACTATTCTTTCTCGCTGATCAATATTTTTATAATTACCAATTTGATGTTATATACTCATGTTTTTAATTAACTTGGTCAAATTTAAAAATATTTAACTTAGTGCAAATTTTGAATTACACGTAGTGGATAATTGTGAAATAAGTGTTTTCTAGATAAAAGGATTTTCTAGTTTATAAGTTTTTCATAAGTGTGGCTGGCCATGACTTTTATCAAATAAATTTCCCTAATATTTAGTTTGGTAGTTCAAGTAATAATTCTGTTGAGACCCAACTCGTCCTCCCGTGTCGCTCTCGCTCGGTGCGATACTGGAGAACCCCACACTAGTATAAACACGTTACTTAGAGACGTCAATTTTTCATAGGCTTCGGACGGTTTCTCGTTTTGGATCAAGCGCATAGCTTCTAAGAGCACACCATTTGAGTCGGTTTTCCTTTGCGACTCTAAGATACGCGATCTCAGACGGTGAAAAAGAAAAACATCTCTAACATGTGCGTGCTAGATACAGCCAATTTTTTTGACCGCTTGTAAGAACTCATTAACCTTAGACGGCCTATACTAGAGACCGTTTCCAATAATCAGACGACCTGAGTCAGATTCTAACAAAGACCGTCTTCAAAACTAGTGTGCCTCGAAGCGGCTTTTTAAAGTGACCATCTTTAGTGTGTGTAAACCATTTTAAATAGTAGCATGCAAATTCAAACTCGATCATAACTGACATGACACGTAATCATGATTCAGCAGCCAGATAGATAGATTAACTGTAGAACTTATAGCAGCTCGATCACGGTAACATTAGCCAGATAGTTGGGAAAATCATACAAATTTAGTCATTACATATTATGGAAGTACATAGAAAGTGTAGTCCATAAATCAGTCAGAATAGAATAATTAATACTCTCTAAAAACTAGCATTGCATTTATAATGGGTTGTCTGGTGGAAGTTGCTGAACCAGAATATGTACCTCTCCATTATATTTTTCTTCAAAGCAAAAAAGGACGATACTATTCTGCTTTAAGTTAAAGCTTCTCACAACCTTCTCCCAAGATTGCATTTGACCCAGGTCCTATCCTCATTCTAACCATCTTTGGCTTTTTACTCTACATTTACCAAACATGGACATCAATAGATTCATCAAGGCGATTTTTTAGATATTTCCTTGTGAGCTTAGCTCCAAATGTCTAGGCAAGTACAAAGAATTGAAGAATTAGCATGCTTGTAATTGCTGGAAGTATTTAAATATTACAGGGTAGCTTGTTGATATCATGATCAAGAATTTACCATCTTACCAGCTTGCACTTCTTTTTCATGACAGATCAATAGGGCTGCTTGTAGACGTAAAAATTAGTGTCCCCCTTGTGTTGAGGCCCTGATGCAACAACACATAAAAAATTCAATGCGGTGGAATATTAACGTCTACAGTCTAAGCATACAAAACATATGACTGCAATTTTGGTTGTCTTTTAATACCTCTAAACTCAATCCTCTCAATGGGCTCTTCATCTGATGACCGGAATTCAAAACCACCAAAGCTAATACGAAAAATGTCGTCGCTAGAGAGTGTTATTGCATCGTCATTGTAGGTTCCCATCTGATAAATAGATACAGACCAATGAAGTGACAATTAAATCTCTATTGCTAGAAGGGAAACGAACAATGATAAATCAATAAAGAATTGCAGATTTTGAGATTTATACAAGGGGAAGAGAGTTGGGACAGATGCATGTCGGCTGGGGGAGGCTCTCCTGACGGCGTCGTCGGGTCTTTGCGGCTCGGTAACCCTGAACTTTAAAATCAAGAAGAAAATTGGAAAATTCCATGGAAAATTTCCTAAATAGAAGCTACTCATTTAGGGTTTTGGGGTTTTTGTTTTCACGCATACCTACCTGGACGACGAAGGGGTCATCGGAGGCGAGGGAGAGCATCCACACCGCAGGGGACCAGAGGCGGTGGTGCTGGAGAGGCATGGGACCGAAGGCGGCGGTGGTGGAGAGGAAGGGGACTGGAGGCAGCGGTGGTGGAGAGGCAGGGGACCGGTGACGGTGGTGGACAGTGGTTTGGGCGAGCGGGGAAGAAAAAATATGGCACGGATCTGAAATATTTGTCCAAATATTTTCAAATATTGGCCACCAAGTACTAGCCTCAGATGGCTACAAGTGGAAAATGTCTCTAAGAACATCCGTTCTCTGAATATTTCATATTTTGCCACCAAGAACTTCCCTAGCAAAGACAACTAGTAGTTTGAAACAAACATATTCGAAACTCTGGAATTTGATTATTCTAAAATTTGAGAATTATTCATAGTTTAAAGGCAAAGAAAGGTGTGTATACATGCTTGCTAGAGTGGAATTGAGTCCCCTAAGACTAAATGAGGTTGATATATTGAAGAAAATAATTGGCGTAGTACAAACATTGGATCTTATCCTGAAAGGCATGATGGCTCCTAGTGTTCATGCGCTTGGGGGCAGAGCAATAAGGTGCAAGTGTTTTGAATTTGAATAATTCAAATGTTTAATCATGAAGTTAATCATTTGGTTTATTAATTATTAATTTTTCACCAATGTAACCTTTTTTTCATGTATTCTTTGAAGGAAGACTCGTTGAGTGAATATTTGAAAATCCGGATATATTTGAAACTTCGGATTTAGTTAATCCTAAATTTAGAGAATAATTCATAATTTAAAGGAAAAGAAAGGTTTTTACACATGCTTGCTAGAGTGAAATTGATTCCTAAAAGTAAATAAGGTTCATACATCAAAGAAAATAAATGGCGTAGTACCTTTGGGTAACCTGAAAAATTGAGTCCTAAGGAAAGTTATATTGTTGTGTGCGTACCTAAATTTTATGTCTTGGATAACCTGAAAGGTATATGACCGACTCGTATAGTGTATTCATGTGCTTGCTGTATAGCAATAAGATACAAGTGTTTTGAATTTGAACACGAGAAAATTGAAGGAACTCTATATAAAGGGTACCCACTTCCATCCTTATTAATTTAACCACCAAAGACTAAAGATATAGATCAGTGCGACAACATGATCAGTAATATAATTGAACACGAGAAAATTGAAGGAACTCCATATAAAGGAGTAGATTAATATATAAACAAGGTACTTATAATAGTTCAACCACCAATGAATACGGGTGTAGATATTGTCTTGCATGCAACCAAAGGTAATATTTAACTTAAACAAAATATAAGGAGGGGCAGCGCAGCAGGAGAAGGGATACGGAGCCGCCTTACCAGGAGAATAGCCTACTCGAAAGGAAACAAGCCAGTCCTGAAGTATTCCCGGAAGAATTTGCTGTAGGTTGCGTGCCGCGCCAAGGTCTTCGGCTGATGCGTTCGGCCTTAGCCTTCGCCAAGGTCCACCGCATGTAGGATCGTGTTGTCGATGTCCGTGTCGATGGCTCTGCAACAGAATGGGCAAAAGAATTCCCTTTTATGGTGGAAAGGAATTAGCCCCCACTGTAACCACCTCGACATGTAGCGGCTCTTGTTATCCCTGGACTGCTTGCTAGAGTCCACGTCATCAGAATCGTCTTGTTGATTTTTAAATTGATATCAAAGCAAATATATCTTAGTAATAGTTTGATCAGTTCATATATCATTTCATGTATCCAAACAAAAAGACAATTAATTAGATCAGATTTCTATGTAGAACAAAGTATGGGGCCTCATAAGTTTCTTTAGGGATATCGTGAGCGAACTAAGTACCAATTGCACAAACTATATATTGTTCTTATACATTGCCTCGGGTTTGCTAACTCATCCCTAAAAAAATTGACACCGCCTCTCTTTTGGAGCAAATTTGAATCATTGACCACAATAAGAAATTGAGATGTAATCCTTCATATACACTATGAATGCACATGAACTCTTATGGAGTGAATTTCAATCATCGGCCTCACTACAAAATTGAAATATAATTTTTACACACTATGAATTGCAATGTATATGATCACAATCTGTTATTGTACGTAGTAGAAGAAACAATTCAAATATCATATATATAGTACATATGAATGTAGAATAAAACTGAAGGCCTCATATGTTTTTTCAGAGATGGGGTAGGTGAACAATTCAAAGATCATACTTCATATGAATATAGAATAAATCTATGTCTCATAAGTTTTTTAGGGATAAAGTTAGCGAACCAAAGCATCAATTACACAAATTATATTGTTGTTGTATATTATTGCCTCAGGTTTACTAACCTATCTCTAAAAAAATCTGACACCATCGATCAAGTGTATCCCCGTGCACTCTTTTGGGTAAAAATTGAATCATTGGCCTCAGTAAGAAATAGAAATATAGTTTACACTATGTAACATATATATGCATGTTGTGTATCGAAATCAACACTCCGGTAACATATCTACTAAGCAAATGTAAATTTACTAGATGGCAGATGAGCAGATCTAAGCAAATGTAGATTTACTAGATGGCAGATGAGCAGATCTAATCAAATATGCAAAATAATCGACCGTTCGAACCATATATTCCGTACATAAAGAAGGCGCGTGGTAAAGCAAAAGAATCTATAAAGGACTGAGCAAATCCTACGTTTATGAACAGTGAAATCTGCGGCTGCAACGACTAGAGAAACTAGCAAAGTAGTACCTCAGATGTCTCATCGGAGAGGTCCTTCTCGAACTCGTCGCTCTCCTCGATTTCTTCAAGGATTTCTTCGTGGAGTATGGGTCGTTGATGACGAGCACCGGGTTTCCTCCGCCTGCCGCATGCCCCCTTGATGGTGGCTTGGTTGATATAGAGCCTGTTGGGAACCCAAGATCAAGGTATGGTGAGCACAACAGCAAGTTTTCCCTCAGTTATAGAACCAAGGTTATCGAACCAGTTGGAGAAAGAAACCACTTCCAAAGGTGTTGCTAGCAACGTGGAACTTGCACACAACACAACCAAAATACTTTGCCCTAACTTATCAGTAAGGATGATTAAACGTATAGTGTGAAAGAAAGTAATTGCTTGTGGTAATTGCAGAAAGTAAACAGTAGACAGTAGTTGGAATATCAATGAAAATGAATGGACCAAGGTCCACAGTTCACTAGAGGTGTTTTCTCCTTAAGATAAATAACATGTTGGGTGAACAAATTACAGCGGGGCAATTGACAAATAGATAATGCATAAAAATGCATGTACATGACATGATGATCACTATGAGATTCGTTTGGGGATTACAACATGATACATATACCATAATCCAACTGCATCTATGACTACTAATCCACCTCTGAGATATCATTCTAACAACCCTCGGGTATTAAGTTGCCAACAACAGATAATTGTATTAAGCAAAGTGTGTAATGTAAACAATACAATTGCCCTTGGACAAAGTATTGTTGTTTTCTCCCTAGTAGCAACAACACATCTACAATCTTAGAAGTTTCTGTCACTCTCCCAGATTACATGAGGCATGAACCTACTATCGAGCATAAATACTCCATCTTGGAGTCACAAGCAAATACTTAGCCAAAGTAACTACTAGCAACAGAGAGCATGCAAAATCACAAATAACATAAACATGATAGAACAATAATCAATCTTACATAATACTCAATATCCATCGGATCCCCGCAAATACAACATGTAACATTACAATAAGATGATCTTGATCATTATAGGCAGCTCACAAGATCTAAACATGGTGGCACAAATAGGATAAACAACCATCTAAGTACTGCTATGGACCCATAGTCCAAGGATGAACTACTCACACATCACTCCGGAGGCAGACATGGTGATGAAGAAGGCCTCCGGGATGATCTCCCCTCTCCGGCAGGATGCCGGGAAGAGCTTCAGATCCCTCCCGATCTAGGGACGATGGTGGTGGCGGCTATGGACTTTTTCGTGGAATTCTGATCGGGTACTTAGGGTTTTCGTATCGGGTTGTTTATATAGGCGAAGGGGCAAGGTATGTGGACGCCCAAGGGGCCCACACCATGGCTAGGCGCGGCCTAGGGTGGGCCCGCACGGCTCCCTGGTGTGGCTTCCTCGTGGCGCCTCTTCGTCTCTCCTTCGGACTCCATGTCGTGTCGGAAAAAATAGGAACTTCGGCTTTTGTTTCGTCCAATTCCGGCAATATGTTTTTACTAGTTTTTTTGAAACAAAAAATAGAAGAAAACATGGAACTGGCTCTGTGGCATCTTGTTAATAGGTTAGTTCCAGAAAATGCATAAAAATGCCGCGAAGTGCAAGCAAAACATAAGGCAATTGGTGATCAACAAGCATGGAGCATCAAAAATTATAGATACGTTTGCAATGTATCACCCCTCAACCAGATCTGCCGCTGGCACCACGACATTGTCGGCCACCTGCTACTCGACAACGACGATGACTTGCTGGACGAAGCCTGAATCATCGATGGCACGACGATAAGCGGTGTGCGTGTCCAGAGAAGCCGCCTCCGCCTGCTCGGCGACGACCGAGCCATCAGCTGCTGCACCTCCAACTAGCTTCACCTCCGGCGCGTCTCCACGCGTATGCTTCATGGCGTAGCTAAGGGGAGGCGGTGATGCTAGTGAAGGGGCTTTGATGCACATGGAAGGTGCAGATTGGAGTTTTGTGACTAGACAAATTGGGGGGAAATGACACGAGCTCGTTGAAGAACAAGGCTGAGCGGGTTCATATACGAGTGGCCACATGTGGGTTTGGACGCGTGTGGGTGGGAGATACTAAACGATCTCCACTTTATAATTGCATTAAAAACACTCGCATGCTGCCTCAGGAACGTCCATAAAGCCAGTTTTCGAGACTAGCGACATAATGACCCGCCTCAGTAAACCCCTGGAGGCGATTAATATTTTTGACTGGCTGTAGCTAAGTGATCTAGGGACGGTCTCTATTATCGTTCACCTCAGTTAAATGTTAGAGGCGTTTTGTTTTAACGAGCGACTGAGGGGAAGTGGTTCTAGAAATGGTGTTGATTCCGAACCATCTGAGGTTAGAGGCGCTAAAAAATTACGACCACCCGAGGGTGATGAAAACTGGTGGTTTGTATTTGAGGGGTAAACAGGATCTAGGCACAGTATCTAAGTAACGAGTTTGTACTAGTGCCAAACCCTAGCCACCTCTAGACCCATCCCTGCCTCCCTCTCCTTCATCGTTGTCGCCATCGCGGTCATCTCTCTACTCCGGTGCTTCTAGGCATGCGCCTTCCTCTCCCATGATGTCCTCCAATCCAATCTTCCATGGCGTCGTACACTCATCTCCTTGAGTTCCCCGACATCCGCGGCCTCGACGGCGAGGAGCAACGTGTGGCTGTGGAAATCTGGCACTGACCGTCTGTGGCTCGAGAACCTTCGCACGAATCAAGCTATAGGGTTCCAGATCTTCTGTGCTCGGTTCCCCATGGCGCCTTCCTTCTCGGGTGTGTGTAGGGAAGCTAGCCTATTCTTGTTGGATAACCATTTCCGATGTTGTCCCAGATCCGGTGAGCCCGTCGGCTCCCTGGTTTTTATCGTTTGGTCCATCAGATTTTTCTTGTTAAGGTGAACTCATGACGGCCATGTACACTTTGTAGGTAGCTCCTCTACTGGTGGACAATGTAGAATAGGACTCTAGAGCAGTGCCTCTCGTGGTCTCTGGGTTGGCCGACTTCACGTCGGTGATTTGCCATCTGTTGGGCGGCGGGGAAGGTTTCCAAACTTGGTGTAGGGGTTCGTAGCATGGAAAACAAAAAATTCTATCGCATGAACACACAAACAAGATATAATCTATGATCAAGCCAAGATCTATCTACTAGACCGGTCCAACAAGTTGATAGAGTACTAACCCTCGAAGATCCAAAGCGGTTAACGAGAGCAGATTCTCGTGGGTGATATAGTCGTTCACTTCCTGATCTCAAGATCGCGTAGACGATCCTTCCGCTCTGCTCCAGCAGCGCTCCCGATCGGTCACACGACGGATTTCGATGAAGACCTTCCTCTCCCTTGTTCCAAAGAAAGCGGAGGTTGTAGCTCTCTCCTCGCGCAAAGACGACGACGTGGTGTCGGAAGTAGAGGGGAGATCCCGCAGGGCTTCGCCTAAGCCGGAGCGAGTATGGTGGAGTAGAGGGATCCCAGGCGATCTAGGGTTTAGAGGGCCAAGGTTTAGAGGTAGCTAGCAACTAGAGTTTAGCTAGTCGGTACCGGTTTAGAGGAGATCTAGATTGGTCGCAACTAGAGAGGGGGCGGTGGCCAACCTAGGATTTCTTGGGCGCCTAGGGCAAGGGGGATACCTTGGGGTGCGCCCCTACCCCTCCTTATATAGGTGGGGGGCATCCAAGGGTGTTCCCAACCCAGGTGGAAACCATCCCTAACTCGGAAACCATGTTGGGATTTGACTTTTTCAAACTGCCTTTTTGACTTTCAAATTAGAGTTTGATTTCTCTCTTCCAAGTGTCTAGCCAAGTGACATAGGACATGATGCAACCATTACACTTTGTCATGACACATCCATGTACCCTTCCCCTTCCGGATCTTTGAACCGTCTAGACCCTTCTAGAACATTCCGGTGAAAACACCGGAATGATTCCCGAACTCCGAAATTGGACTTTCCTTATATGAATCTTATTCTCCGGACCATTCCGGATCTCCTCATGATATCTCGGATCCCATCCGAGACTTCGAACAACATTCAGTCTCTTTACTCACATTCCATATCTACTAAACAACATCGAATCCTTAAGTGTGTCTCCCTACGGTTCGTGAATTATGCAGACATGATCGAGACTCTTCTCCGATCAATAACCAATAGAGGAATCTGGAAATTCATATGGCTCCCACATATTTCTATGATTACTTCGTGATCGAATGAACCATTTACACACGATACCAATTTCCCTTTGTCTCACGATACTTTACTTATCCGAGGTTTAATCGTCGGTATCTCTGCATACCTAGTTCAACCTCGTTACCAATAAGTACTCTTTTCTCGTTCCCGTGATATGTGATCCTTTGTGAGCCAGTCACATGCTTGCAAGCTAATTGGATGACATTCCACCGAGAGGGCCCAGAGTATATCTATACGTCATATGGATGGACAAATCCCAATCTTGATCCATGTGCCTCAAAACATACTTTCCGAATACTCAATGCCACCTTTATAGCCACCCAGTTATGATGTGGTGTTTGATGTCATCAAAGCATCCTTCCTGTGATGGTGATTAGCATGATCTCATGGTCGAAGGAATTAGGTTACTATGTATCAGAAAGCTTATAGCAAGTGAACTATATTAAATGACTTGATCTTTATGCTATGCTTAACTATAGGAGTATGTCCATCACATCATTCTCCTAATGATATGACCCTGTTGTTAATAACATCTCTATGTTCATGATCAGGAAACCATGATCATATATTAACCAACAAGCTAGTTTAACAAGAGGCTTTACTAGGGACTCTATTATGTTTACAAATCACACAAGTATTAATGTTTCCGGTTAATACAATTATAGCATGGTATGTAAAAATTTATCATAAGCATGAAGATATGATAATAACCATTTTATTATTGCCTCTTGTGCATATCTCCAACAGTCTCCCACTTGCACTAGACTCAATAATCTAGTTTCAAACCTTTGTGCATTCAACACCTATGGCTTTCTTGTATTTACACGATTTCTAGTGGTCAACTGATCTCCGGATCCGACACTTTCAGGTCCGTGTGTAATTGCATGTCTTTGCGTCTCTACGCATCACTCATTCTCTAATGAGATGGCTTTTTATAAATTTGGTCCTTTGGTGAGACCTCTAGTTCCTTGGGGTTAAAACATTATGATAATATTGTCGTACAATATATCTTCATAGTACTATCCCGCTGTGAACTACACCTAGTTTGATAACAAACTACTTAACACAAATGCCCTCTTTTGCTGCTATTATAGCAGTCATATACTTAGCCTTTTTTTTGTAGTATCTATCACAATGTCTTAACTTTGGAACTCATCCAAATCCATTATGGAACTTACTTTCCATCATATTGTGCCACCCTTAGTTTAGATAGACATAAACTTAATTTGTAATTTGTGACAAAACTAGTATCAATGTAATACTTTTACAATGAACTAACCATCTATTTGTCACTTCTACAAAATAATATATTCTTAGTTCTTCTAAAAGATCATAAGAATATCTTTACTATCGTCTAATAATCATCTTATGAATCATTCTCGTATACGCTCATAACATTTAGAGCATAGGACATATCTGGATGTGTACACATTACAGCATGATTGATAAAGTACTCTTTGTGATTTTATATATCAAGTATCAAAAATACTTGAATCTTTATTCAATCCTTCCTGTACAACAAGAACCTTTCTTGTAGTTTCTTTATTGAACTCATTCAATATCTCATCTATGTACTTCTGGCACAACCATATTAGCGTCTCAATTTATCCATATAGACATTGATGCTAAATATTCGGGTTCTGCCTAAGCCTTTCATTGAGATGAAATTCTTAACTTGTGTTAATAAAAAGATACATCATTTCAAATTAACAATATGTATTCCGCATAATGTATTAGAAACATGTCTTAGCGCTCCCACTTAATTTCTTACAAATGCAAGCATCTTCATCGTCTCCGATGAAATTAAACTCTTTTAACAATTTCATCATAGTGAAGATTCCAACTCCACGATGCTTACTTCAACCATTGAAGTTTGCATATGCTTTTAGCATCCTTTGAATTAACAAAACCCTTTGGACCGTGTCATGCACACGTCCTAGGTAACCATTCTATTAGAAGAACTTGTTTTGTTTATTCAACTACCACATAAAAAAATTATATGTAGTGGTTGCTACATTAATCCGTCTAGACTAAATATCGCTTAATGCAAGATCAGATCTTGTCATAGTCAAGTCTTTGAACATTGTCGTGAACTCTTTCCCGACATGTCAATAATTTCATAGATGTGAAACATCCATTTCTATTTATTTACAGATCCAAATACGACTGTAAGGTCTTGCACCTTTTTAGAGGGTCTTTCAAGTTCAAAGCTTGATCTCTCGTATATGGAACTATCACGGATTTTATGGCTTCAAACCATTTGACGGAGTCAGGGCCCATCATCGCTTCTTTCCATGTAGTCGGATCATTATTGTCAAATAATGATTTAACTCTCAAATCTTGGTATTTGATTGGTTACCCGACCTACTTGTTTCAATAGGAACTTAGACCTTCGTGACCACAACCTTTGAGGCACGTGAGCCATGAGCATTGTTGCTGCCTCCGGAACACTTTTTTGCGTTGCGCTACTTTGCACATATAGCTAAGGTTCTTTTAACCTTATCAAAGGTCTATTGTCCTCCCACTTAACTTTTCACGGAAAATTCCTTTCTCAAAGAAACTTGACGTTCTAAGCGACAATTTTTTTTGTCTTTGGTGTTATGGAGGAATACTCAACGATTATTCAAAATAACATACAAAGATATGTTCATCCGATTTTGATTGCAAACATCTTTCTTATGTATAGCATACCAATGTTTAAGAAAGGACAACTTGGGTTTTATCCCAAACCATAACTTTATATGGTGTCATTTCAATGGATTATGATGGAGCTCTTTTCAGTGGAAAAACGGTAGTCTCTAAAGCTTTAATCTTTAAAATATAATGGCAGTTTTATCAATTACACCTTTGATCTTACCATGTCAAATAAGGTTTCATTGCATATCTCGATTATTCCATACTCATATGGTGTTTCAGGAAACGCAAATCCATGGAACGATTCCTCAAATCTTAGGTGTTATGCTAAACTTTATAACCCAAATATCTTCTTTTATGATCCTATCATAAATTCTTTATTTTCTTGTTACATTGATTTTGCACTTCATCTTGAAAGTCTTTAAACTTTTCAAATGTTTCACACTTTGTCCTTTCTAAGTAAATATTCATATATTCCCTCAAATTTTCGGAGAAAGCATATGAAGTTGAAATCTATCGCTCTTGAATACACATAATGGACTTCATACAACAATATGTACAAGTTCCAATAAGCTAGTCATCTGTTCCCTTTGGCCTATGAGCGGAGTTTTAATTATCTCTAGGAAAATTTCACAAGCGTCATTTGATCAAAAATCAAAAGACTCCAAAATTCCATCCACATGGAGTTTCTTCATGTTTTCTTTCCCATATAATTTAAATGGCAATGTCACTTCCTAAGTGATCTTTCTTATCAATTGTCTTTCGACATTTTTAGCAATATTTTTATGGATGTGATTTATCCAACGAGATTCGTAAATTATCCATCTTTTATGGATTGCGGAAATTATTTGAACAACCATTTTGTTCTCATAATACCTGATAAAACAAATCTTAGAGGCAAGCTTTGATGTTAACGAGCAACACAACAACCCTTTATTTGTTCTCGATGAACATCATCACATATTTTTTTGCTAGTTACTTAGGCCATTGTAGTTCATGAATTGTGTTGTTTCGTATGACGATTCACACCAACAAATTCAGTATCCAATACTTAAGAACCACATTGTTTAATAAGCAAAGAATATAGCCATAACATGTATATCCTCTATATACCTAAGCTGAACAATTCTAGTCTTTTCTTTTCTGCCATATATTTATAAGATTATCTTTCAGTATTTCCTTTTCTGTTCGAAAGAATCTATCAACATCAATAGTGGAGCCATACACATGACACATAGTCCAAAGCATGTATAGTTAAATACCAATGTCTTTGGACTTGCACTTTGAAGTAGATCACCATCATCAAATACTTGGTGTTCTTTCAAATTCCATTCTTTAGTAATCTTTTAGTGTAGTAAACATTTTATCAAATATTCACCCTTATCATGGAACTATTCATGATCAAGCTACTTTTAGATTATAACGGTAAATCGCGAGTATAATGTTGCTCTCAAAAACCTTTTGGAGGATTAGGACGACAAGCGTCTCCAACCTTTTTCAAATTCTCATCAAATATGAGAACATAAACTTTGCCATATTATACTCTCTCATGTTTCAACCAAAACATCAATTCATATATCGCAATATCTTCCACACATCATGGTTTCTGAAACAACTCTTTCAGATCCTAGATAACCTTGATATTAAAACAATCTTTTGAATATCAAGAATCATGGAGACAAACATGATACTTATATACTAACACTGGAATTGTCACTCTTGATTTAATACCAATTATTAAACTTCACGGAGTAATCGGAACTTACTGAAAGTTTGCAATAGGACTTTTAAACTTTAGATTAACACTTCAAACAATACGATACCATTTTGAAAAGTAACTAACCAGAATTCTATAGTTCTATTATCTCAATTATAACTAAGCGCAAGGTGGTAAACGGATGCCAATGACTACAACAACTATGCAAATTTACTTTGATTTAATTTATGATAAATAGTGTTCAACTTTTAATCATATTGCTATTGAAATCCCACTCAAAACAATATCCCTCACATTGTTTTAGTGATCACACGAACCAAATTCACTACACCAAGTCTGATCATCACGTGACATGATATAGTTTCAAAGGCGAACAATCATCATGTTCATCATATCATCTATATGACTTGTGATTTATCTTTCGGTATTCCGTGTTCCGAGACCATGTCTGTACATGCTAGGCTCATCAAGATCAAACCTTAGCTTCCGCACGAGCAAATCTGGCTTGCTCCCATTGTATACACTCGTAGAATCTAACACACCCGATCATCACGTGGTTCTTCGAAACAACGATCTTTGGCAACGGTGCCTACTAAGGACGAACACTCTATAACTTGATATTTTTTGAGAGGGATCATCTTATAACGCTACCGTTGCGAACTAAGCAATACAAGATGCATAAAAGGATTAACATCACATGCAATTCAAAATATGTGACATGATATGGCCTTTCTTCTTGTGCTTCCGATCTCCATCTTCAAGCACGAACATGATCTCCATCATCACCGGTGTGGCGTCAAGGTCAATGGCGCCGCTCCATGGTTGTCATCCACCAGCATCAACTATTACAAGTACTTTGAATAATAGACACGCGGGTCTAGACGAAATTAAAACATAACCATATGGCTCATGCTGGTGACTTACAATAAGGAACATTGCATACATCATATATAATCACAATCATGGCCATATCACATAACAGCACACCCCTGCAAAACAAAGTTAGACGCCTCTAATTTTCTTTGCATGTTTTACGTGGTTTGGGGCTTTCAATAAGTATCGTTCTAACTTACGAACAAGAACCACAACGTTGATGCTTGAACTATCAAGTACCCATTGTAAATTGAATCTTTACTATGATGGGAGAGACAGACACCCGCAAAGCCACTTATGCAATAAAAGTTGTATGTCGAGCGTGGAGCAAGTCTCATGAATGATGTCATGTAAGGTTAGCCCGGGCCGCTTCATCCCACCATACCGCAAGATGCAAAGTACACAAGAAGCAATTGATAATAAAAGCACCACCGCCCACAATGAACATTGTGTTCTACTCGTGCAACAGATCTACATATAGACACGACTACGATACCCGTAGGGGTTCGTAGCATGGAAAAAAAAATTCTACCGCATGAACACACAATCAAGATCTAATATATGATCAAGCCAAGATCTATCTACTAGATCGGTGCAACAATTTGATAGAGTACTAACCCTCGAAGATCCAAAGCGGTTAACGAGAGCAGATTCTCGTGGGTGATGTAGTCGTTCACTTCCCGATCTCAAGATCGCGTATACGATCCTTCCGGCGCCGTGTTCAGGTAGCGCTCCCGCAGTCGGTCACACGTACGGTACTTGATGAATACCTTCCTCTCCCTTGTTCCAGCAGGCAGCGGAGGTTGTAGCTCTCTCCTCGCGATTCCGGCAACACGACGACGTGGTGTCGGAAGTAGAGGGGAGATCCCGCAGGGCTTCGCCTAAGCCGGAGCGAGTATGGTGGAGTAGAGGGAGCCCCAGCGATCTAGGGTTTAAAGGGCCGAGGTTTAGAGGTAGCTAGCAACTAGAGTTTAGCTAGTCGGTAGCGGTTTAGAGGAGATCTAGATTGGTCGCAACTAGAGAGGGGGGCGGCGGCCAACCTAGGGTTTCTTGGCCGCCTAGGGCAAGGGGGATACCTTGGGGTGCGCCCCTACCCCTCCTTATATAGGTGGGGGCGTCCAAGGGTGTTCCCAACCCAGGTGGAAACCCTCCCTAACTCGGAAACCATGTTGGGATTTGACTTTTTCAAACTGCCTTTTTGACTTTCAA
This sequence comes from Avena longiglumis, assembly GCA_030063025.1. NCBI lineage: Eukaryota > Viridiplantae > Streptophyta > Magnoliopsida > Poales > Poaceae > Avena > Avena longiglumis. The sequence goes on from CP125976.1 coordinate 32,042,531, forward strand.
ATTAGATTTTGATTTCTCTCTTCCAAGTGTCCAGCCAAGTGACCTAGGACATGATGCAACCATTACACTTTTTCATGACACATCCATGTACCCTTCCCCTTCCGGATCGGTGAACCTTCTAGACCCTTCTAGAACATTCCGGTGAAAACACCGGAATGATTCCCGAACTCCGAAATTGGACTTTCCTTATATGAATCTTATTCTCCGGACCATTCCGGATCTCCTCGTGATATCCCGGATCCCATCCGAGACTCCGAACAACATTCAGTCTCTTTACTCACATTCCATATCTACTAAACAACATCGAATCCTTAAGTGTGTCTCCCTATGGTTCGTGAATTATGCAGACATGATCGAGAATCTTCTCCGATCAATAACCAATAGAGGAATCTGGAAATTCATATGGATCCCACATCTTTCTACGATTACTTCGTGATCGAATGAACCATTTACATATGATACCAATTTCCCTTTGTCTCACGATACTTTACTTATCCGAGGTTTGATCGTCGGTATCTCTGCATACCTAGTTCAACCTCGTTACCAATAAGTACTCTTTTCTCGTTCCCGTGATATGTAATCCCTTGTGAGCCAGTCACATGCTTGCAAGCTAATTGGATGACATTCCACCGAGAGGGCCCAGAGTATATCTATCCGTCATATGGATGGACAAATCCCAATCTTGATCCATGTGCCTCAATACATACTTTCCGAACACTCAATGCCACCTTTATAGCCACCCAATTATGATGTGGTGTTTGATGTCATCAAAGCATCCTTCTTGTGATGGTGATTAGCATAATCTCATGGTCGAAGGAATTAGGTTACTATGTATCAGAAAGCTTATAGCAAGTGAACTATATTAAATGACTTGATATTTATGTTATGATTAACTATAGGAGTATGTCCATCACATCATTCTCCTAATGATATGACCCTGTTGTTAATAACATCTCTATGTTCATGATCAGGAAACCATGATCATATATTAACCAACAAGCTAGTTTAACAAGAGGCTTTACTAGGGACTATTTTATGTTTACAAATCACACAAGTATTAATGTTTCCGGTTAATACAATTATAGCATGGTATGTACACATTTATCATAAGCATGAAGATATGATAATAACCACTTTATTATTGCCACTTGGGGCATATCTCCAACACTTGGAACGTCGGGAAGGCTACCTTGAGTGGCAGGCGTGGTGTTGTTGGTGCCTTGACGGCAGGTTCCACAACATGTAGTGATGGTCATCTTCCTCAACTATGAGGACAGTGAGGTCTTCAGTGTGGTTGGTCGTGTAAGAGAGACCCCTTGCTCCCCTTAGACCGTGTTGTATCGCTTGCCCTTGTCGTCCTTCCTTTTTGTGTGACGTTGGACGGTGACTGGTACCTAGGTGAAATCGTAGCCTCCGTCTCCCTTCATTGTTGTATGACTTTGGACGGTGAGTGGTACCGAGGTGAAATCATTGCCCGGCGTTACCGATGCCAATGACGGTGATGCTTTTGGGCTCCGCATTCCCTCTTGGGGGCATTGTTGAGGGTCTAACTCACTTTATCCTCGAGATCCAGGTGAAAATCATTGGTATGTATGCTCCTCGCGGTGGCAAAGCTTTATTTTGCATCGTCCTCCTTCTTCAAGGCGGCATCTTGGGAGCCCAGTGTCAGATGACAGGCTGGGTGTGATTGGTCCATGATTTTGGGCGGTGCCCCTCTCGATGCGGTCTCAGCTCTGGTGGGATGGTTGTCTCTATGCATCCCTTCCTTGTCAACCTTGTTGTCTCTTCTCCATCTGTCTGGTGTAGGCTGAGATTCTCCAACTTCCGACGATGCAGCGCTTTTCGAGCCAGGTCGATGGGGAAGGGTGCCCTATATGGACTTGGAGACGGATGGTGCCTCAATGACGGGAAATCCTCACAGGTGGAGCCTTAGGAATCCCCTCTCAACGGATCAACTTCATCAAGATCTTTCATTGCCTCACCTCCGTTCAGTGATCATCTCGGATTACAGTGGATAAGGACTTGGAGCATCTTCAAGCGGCGTGTCTTGTTATTTATTTTTTGCTTATTGTTCGTTTTCTTGTAAGCTGATGTCCTCAGCACCTGTAAACTCTTTGGCTTTAGTTTGTATTAGGATTTCAACTTTATCTTTGTAATACTTGCAATCGTTGATTTTGAGTTCCTATGTTCTTCAATTTGAATTATGTTATTTATTATTGATGTATTGCTTGTGTCTAATTCCCTATATATTCATATGTGTGTGTTTGTGTGAATTTGAACTCAAGTTTAAATTAGGTCAATGCTGTAACTATTCTGTTGTAATTTAAAATCTTGAACCCATTTCAATATTAATAAAGATCACTTCTGGTTATTATGATTTTCACTTCTTTGTTGGGTATTATCTCATGAAGTCAAGTATGAATAAATCAAACTTAAATTTTGAATTCAAAGATTCAAATTTGTTCTAATATTGTCTCTTGGTTCATAAGTTGTGTGTTTTAGATTATCAAGTTTTTAGATACTCAAGTTGAATGTACTTTCATGTCACATAATTAGAAATTTGAATTTGTAATCCTAGTGTTGACTTAAGTCCAATTGACACTAGATTCAAATTTTACTCAGAGAACACTTTAAACAATAAAAGTTTTAATTCGCCCCCTCAATTTGAAGATGCATGGGATGCAAATGTTGTATTGATCCCTCTCCCCGACCTTTCCTTGGGGATGTTATAGTAGGCTAGTGTGTACTTTGCTTCATTCAGTCAATTTATAATTGTTCGCATTTAATTCTTCAACTCAGGGTGTCCTCATTTGGGGGTCACATGTGTTTTTATTTCTTAATACTACTTAAATAGCACAAATCCAACCTATGAAATGAGTTCACTATCTCTTGTTTATTCTTGGCTTGGAAGTGTTTCCCTGAATTTTGACTATCTAAATGAATATCAAGGCTGAAGGCACACACAAACATGATAGTTTGTACAAAAGTTTAAAAATGAAACAAAGCTCGTGATTATTTAGACTTTTATACGGCAACTCATTATGAGATTTTTCACATTAGATTGATAGTCATATCTCTTATAAAATTTTGCAACAGTTTGTTTCTACCCAATAGCTAGACATATGATATTTTTATTTATTTTCAAAAATACATTCATATCTACTAAGATGTTATTACTCTGTCATTTTAATTTTTTAAAAGTTCAAATTTGAGGAAGTTTGTCTATTTGATTTGAAAATTAATTATATAATGGCGTTGTCATTTTTAAATTTTGTCTTTGATACCTGTGGTTTTTTAAAATTTCAGAAGATTTAGGTTTGTGAGAATCTTCCAAAAGTTTATAAAAAACATAAGCATAGTTAAATTTGGTGAGTGAATCGCAAGATATATTCTAATAATAAACTAGAACCACCCGAAGTTAGGATATATTTTCGAGCATGTCTTTTAAAGATATCTATATTGATATTTAATGATATTAAAATATATACATCGACACATATATACATAGACAAACTCTTATGCATCTACTTCATAATTTATTACATCATGGATAATTAATTTAAAAAGAAATTTTGTTACAACATAGAATTTAAATTTATCACAAGCAAACTATTGAGCGATACATTACAACTTAATTACAAATATAACTAGTTTTCACAAACATTTTTATGTGGTTAATTATGCCATCTAATTAAATAAAATTGTACTTATTAATGCTAGAAGAGGAAACATAAGTTTAAATAAGTATAACGGTTTAATATAAAGCATATTTATTTTTATTTGTGTGTCAAATTTTTGGACCAGCCCCGGGCCTTTTTCCTTAAATTGCAATGAACAAAAGACAAGAAGACCTTGCCAGCTACTTACCTAGAGATTGTTGGGAAGTATTGCTTCAAAAATCATCAATCTCCCTTGCCATATCAAGTGATGAAGTGACATTCCTAGTGTTGATTTGGTACATAATCTTATCAATTTCCGTTTTCATTTCAGCCCCATTGATGTAAGAACTGGAATAGTTGAGTAAAGGCTGAACATTTGGTGTGAAGTAGTTGTTTCCTTCCTGTTTGTATTAGGTGGCAAATATTTGACACAGCTCAGACCTACGGACTCAGATGCAAGGTACTCCTCAAGATGGTATATTGTGGCACATATATGTGACTGTCGACAACCTCCCTGCTATAATGTCGCATGCATAGAAATCACAACTTCATTGCTCAAATCGGGGTAACATCAACATAGTTTAGCTTTTAAGCCAAGAGGCCAGAGCAATTGTAAATGACAGATTATTTTGTTTGAATTAAGAAGATCCCAATCCAATTTCACCCACAGAATAAGAATATAATATGAGTAGAAACTCCCTTAAAATTGACATGACATTCCAATTAATAAGCTCACATTCCTAATTTCAATCACAGTGAAACAAGCAATCGGCAAGTGCTTTTGAGGGAACCTCTGAAGTGCAGGGCGTTCCTGCACCCTAGAATATAACATGAATCAACATAGAAGTACATACAAACTAGGATTACTTGAGCGTAGGTTAAGCCACATCATCCCAGAAAATCTCAGCATTAACTCATCAAAGCCATGGTTTATGTCTTTTTCTACTCAATCATGGAAACCCTACATGTGATGTGAGTATAACCGTAGAAAATCAGGACTTGAGGTGATGAAAACTCACGGCAAAACTCATAGATAAACCCTACATGTGATGTATGGTGATCCCCTTCATGTCAATATCCCGAGCCGGCTCGTCTAGGCCCCCTCCACACCATGGCTGCCTATGCCTTCGCTGTTAGCACAGTCCCTGCCGCCGAGTATTTTCCGACGACACCGATGATGAAATTTTAACGAGACGATATGCACATATCGATAACTTTCACCGAGATGCACGTACTGCTAGCTGATCGATTCTTTTGATCAAACTAGTACACTTACGCACGCACACAACAAATAGATTGGTTGCTATAGACGCGTGTCACACCTTTTGCTTCTCTATTTATTCAACTCACACGGTGTGTTCTTACAAGCCAAGTTACACATACATAAATATGCCAAGGCCAACTACCGAGTCGAACTTAGCTAGCAAACTCGATTACTACTTCCTAGTAGTACTTGATTACATGCATGTATATGACTCACACTCTAACACACACCTCGTGCAGTGCTAGGAATCCTATACCTATACGACTCATACTCGTATATGCCGGAGCGCATGATGTCGTGCCGGCATATCACGTGCTTATTCCTAACAATCATCCACTATGCACGATATGCACTTTGCTTTGACCTGGATCCGAAATACGCGAGCTGCTCCTCGTGGGTGTCATCATGGGCATTGCTTTCGCCGCTTCAGACGGTATCCTCCATGTCACCGACTTTACCTTCGCCGGCTTCTCCATGACTTGACATCGATCCTCCTCGTCCGTGTCCTCCTTGTCGATGTCGTCCATGACCGTGCATTCGGTCTTCACCGGTTCGTTGATGAACAAACAACCCTTTTTGTAGTTCATTGTCACCAAATTATTTACCATCCAAAGTGTCTCCTTTGGGTAGTAGTCCAACACGTCTTGCATGTGTGCTCGCGCCGGTCGTAGTCGTCTCATATCTAGTGCAGTCGAAGGCATCACGACATACTCTTTTGCGTCCGACATCGCGCTTGTTTATTCTCTTGCTAAACCTCCATGTGCTAGTTGAGGTCCAACCTTACTCCCTTCTGGTCGATTTCTAGGCGAAACTCCTCCTGCATTAGTTTCTAGGCTACATGCTCCCTGGCCTTTTGAGGAGCAACCAAGACCTGTCCCACTTGCCTTTTGCCTAGATGAACTCTTTGGTACCACTCGCATGGGCATTGCCTTCCATGACATTCTTTTGGACTATGGTCCTCACATGGATAATTTCCTTTTAGTTTTCTAGCTTCACAGCGCTGGGACTACTTGACCTCTTTGTTGGGCTGCATGAGGCCTGCCCGTTTGTCGGGCTGTCCGATCAGTCTTCTTCAGGTTTGACTAACCCTCCACTTGATCCTTTCTTTTCCGGAAGAATCCCTAGTGCTTCTGGCCTGGTGTCCACGCTTGGAGCACCCCCTAGGACTTCAATGTTTTCTGGGACCAAACTTGCTAACAAGGATAAGCTCAGTTCATCCATATTTTCTTCATACTCAAGATTCCACATGAAATGAAAAGTTGAATATACTGGTTTGTTGAAGCCCCAATTCCATGATTTCTCTTCCTCAAAGACTATGTCGCCCGTGACAACCACCTTATTGGTATAAGGATTGCACACACAGTATTCCTTCAAGCCTTCATATCCTGTTATGATCATTGGAGTACTCTGTGATATGTCGTAAACGTATCTATAATTTTTTATGTTCCATGCTTGTTTACTTTTCTTTGTTTTGTCTACACTTTGAGGTATTTTTATACGTTTTCCGGAACTAACTTATTAACTTGATGCCACAGTGCTAGTTGCATGTTTTCTGCTATTTTTAGTTTCAGAAAAGCTAGTAAAGAAATATTCTCGGAATTGGACGGGACAAAAGCCAAGTCAATATTTCACCGAGACGAATACAGAGACCGAAGGGAGACCGGAGGGGAGCCACAGGGTGCCCATACCCCAGCGCAAGCCACCCACCCGTGCACGGCAGGTTGTGGTCCCCCTGGCCGCCCTCCTGCCTCGTCTCTTCGCCTATATAATCCCCCGATGCCAAAACCCTAAGTACCCGGTCAGATCTCTACGAAGCAAGATGTAGCGCCGCCACCATCGTCCCTAGATCGGGGTGCAAGCTCTTCAGGACCCTTGGGAGGAGAGATCATCCCGGAGGCCTTCTTCATCACCATGCCAGCCTCCAGTATGATGTGTGAGTAGTTCCACCTTGGACTATGGGTCCATACAGTAGCTAGATGGTTGTTTCTCCTCCTTTGTGCTATCATGTTTAGATCTTGTGAGCTTCGTTCATGATCAAAGATCAGCTATTTGTAATCATGCATGTTTTGTTTGCGGGGATCCGATGGATATTGAGATTACTATGTCAGATTGATTAATGATTCTATCTTGTCTTCTTGATTATTGATTCTACCATGTCTGTGTTGTTTGAGATCTTACATGCTCTCCATTTCTAGTAGCTATCTTGGCCAAGTAGATGCTAGTGACTCAAAGAGGGAGTATTTATGCTCGATAGTGGGTTCATACCTCTATTGAATCTAGGGAAGTGACAGAAATCTCTAAGGTTGTAGATGTGTTGTTGCCACTAGGGAGAAAACAACAATCTCTTGTTCATGGAACAATTGTATTGTTTACTTTACACACATTGTTTAAAATAGTTATTGATACGTCGTAAACATATCTATAATTTTTTATGTTCCATGTTTGTTTAGTATTTACTTTGCTTTGCTTTGTCTTCTCTTTGAGGTATTTTTATATGTTTTCTGGGACTAACCTATTAACAAGATTCCATAGTGCCAGTTGCATGTTTTCTATTGTTTTTGGTTCCAGAAAAGTCAGAAAGTGAATATTGTCGAAATTGGATGGGACAAAAGCCAAAGTCAATATTTTACCATGGGGAACACGGAGCCAGAAGACGAGACGGAGGAGGTCCTCGAGGGGGCCACACACACCGGCAGGCCAGGCCTGACCTGCACAGGGGTGCAGCCGCCTCGGGCACTCCCTCGGCCTCCCTCTTCGCCTATAAGAAAGCCCCTGATACCAAACCCTAAGTACCCGATCAATTTTCCACGAAACAGTCTATAGCCGTCGCCACCATCGTCCCTAGATTGGGGCGATCTGAAGCTCTTCCCAGCACCCTGCCGGAGGGAGAGATCATCCCAGAGGCTTTCTTCATCACCATGCCAGCCTCCGGTATGATGCGTGAGTAGTTTCACCTTGGACTACGGGTCCATGTAGTAGCTAGATGGTTGTTTCTCCTCCTTTGTGCTACCATGTTTAGATCTTGTGAGCTCCGTTCGTGATCAAGGTCATCTATTTGTAATCATGCATATTGTGTTTGCGGGGATCCGATGGATATTGAGATTACTATGTCAGATTGGCTAATGATTCTATCTTATTGTTGTTTGAGATCTTGCATGATCTCCGTTTCTAGTAGCTATCTTGGCCAAGTAGATGCTAGTGAATCCAAGAGGGAGCATTTATGCTCGATAGTGGATTCATACCTCTATTTAATTTGGGGAAGTGATAGAAATTTCTAAGGTTGTAGATGTGTTGTTGCTACTAGGGAGAAAACAACAATCTCTTGTTCATGGAACAATTGTATTATTTACTTTACACACATTGCTTAAAGCAGTTATCTGTTGCTTGCAACTTAATACTGGAGGGGGTTCGGATGATAACCCGAAGGTGGATTACTAGTCATAGATGCAGTTGGATGGCGGTCTATGTATCTTGTTGTAATGCCCAATCAAATCTCATAGGATCATGAATGTCTAGTATTGCATTATTATGCCTTGCTCTGTCCTGTCAATTGCACTGCTATAATTTGTTTACCCGGCATGTTATGTTGTTTATCTGAAGGAGAACACCTCTAGTGAACTATGGACCCCGGTCCAATCTTTACCATTGATACATCTTCCATTGTGTATTGTTTACTTTCTGCAAGCCACCATTACCTTCCACACCATACAGTTAATCCTTTGTTTTCAGCAAACCGGTGAAATTGACAACCTCACTGTTCGTTGGGGCAAAGTCTTGAGTTTGTGTTGTGCAGGTTTCCAAGTTGCTAGCAACACCTTTAGGTCGTTTCCTTCCTCCTCCTTGTTCGATAACTGATACGTCGGAAACGTATCTATAATTTTTGATGCTCCATGCTTGTTTAGTATCTACTTTGCTTTACTTGTCCATAGTTTGAGGTGCTTTTTACATGTTTTCTGGTACTAACTTACTAACAAGTTGCAACAGTGCCAAATGCCAGTTTTCTGTTGTTTTTTGTTTTAGAAAAGTTAGTAAATAAATATTCTCGGAATTGGACGGGACAAACGTCAAAGTCAATGACTTTCCATGGGGAACAAGAAATCCAGAGGAGGAGGGCGAGCGGAGGCCACCCCTCCCAGCGTGACCATGTGTGGGCCGCGCACAGCTAGTTAGTGGCCTGGCCGCCTCGGCCTCCCCCTTCGCCAATAAGAAGCCCCCGATGCAGAAACCCTGAGTACCCGATCAATATTCCACGAAACCGTCTATAGCCGCCGCCACCATCGTCCCTAGATTAGGGGATATGAAGCTCTTCCCGGCACCCTGCCGGAGGGGAGATCATCCCGGAGGCCTTCTCTCTGGTATGATGCGTGAGTAGTTCCACCTTGAAGGAAATATGCCCTAGAGGCAATCATAGAGATGATTATATTTCTTATGTATCCATGAGTTATTGTAATGTTCCTTGAATATCCATATTAGGCAACTTGTATTGATTGACAATTATGTGAATTGTTTGTGAAACTCTTTACTTGTATGGTTATTTAAGAGTTGTCCCTAGTCGGAGTTCATGTGAGGACACACGTGAATATTAGACTAGCACATCGATTGGTTGATAACTATGTTTCGCAAGTCATAGACATGGAGATGTCAAACCAATGATGTGGGCACATGTTATGAACATGGGGTTGGACTGACCCAACTTGAGACTGTCAATTAGTTGCAGCTCTCTCTCTACACATCGTGTATGTTTTGTCCTTAGACCTGAGATTGTCGCATGTACTTGAGATGTGGATCGACATAGTTTGGGGCTATCAGACGCTACTCTGTAACTGGGTAGTTATAAAGGTAGCTTTCGGGTTTGTCCTGAAGCATGCTGCAAGGCATGGTCAATCAAGATGGGATTTTACCCTCTCTACTTGAGAGAGATATCTCTGGGCCCCTCGAGTAATTGGATCCAGAAATGCATGGCCATGATACATATGGTTAAGAGTTAACCTAGTAAAGGGATTCCGAGTTACGATATCGAGAAAGAGAGGTTAGCTTGGAGCTAGAACAAATATCGTGAGGCAAAGGGAAAGACATGTACTAAACCTTGTGATGGTTCTTACGATATGATCTTTGTATGCGTTTAGGAGTTGGCATGTCTTGCTAGAGGCCGCTACCAACTATTGATAGAATAAGTGTATTCGTGTCATGTCTATACGCATATGAACCTATAGGGTTACACACTTAAGGGGCTGGAAGCCTAATGAGAATTGGATCCTAATTAGACCAGGCTTAGGCTACTAATGGGCTGCTAATGTAGAAGCCCACTAGGGACGCCTATATAAGAGAGGGTGGGTTAAGATGACCAGGGTTAGACCTCAGACCATTCCACCCAGCCACACCTCTCTTTGTGTTGCCTTGGACCTAGTAGTCCGTCGGCTTCCACCACATGCGTGTGGATACCTCGGAGGTCTTTGCATCATGGCGCTTGGAGCCAGCGCAGGAGGCTGCTCGTGGGACGAGAACAAGGAGGAAACGTGGAACGTCTGCACTTCCTCGACGCGCTTCATCAATTCCGCAACTGCGCGTCTAGTGGTAATCCCGTGATCTATGACAACAGTATTCCTAGTTTACGTGGTAGAAAATTTTGATTTGCGCTAGTGTAGCCTACCCGTATCCCTTCACCTTGGACTATGGGTCCATGTAGTATCTAGATGGTTGTATCCCCTCCTTGTGCTTTCATGTATAGATCTTGTGAGCTCCGTTCATGATCAAGATATAATCTATTTGTAATCATGCATGTTGTGTTTGCGGGGATCCGATGGATATTGAGATTATTATGTTGGTTTGATTAATGGTTTTTTCTTTATGATTCTATCATGTCTGTGTTGTTTGTGATCTTGCATGCTCTCCGTTGCTAGTGGTTATCTTGTCCAAGTAGTTGCTAGTGACTCCAAGAGGGAGTATTTATGCTCGATAGTGGTTCATGCCTCTAGTTTCCAAGGGAAGTGACAGAAATCTCTTCGGTTGTAGATTTGTTATTGCTACTAGGGAAAAAAAAGGTCTCTTGTTCATGGAACATGTGGACTGTTTACCTTACACACTTTGCTTAAAGCAGTTGTCTGTTTCTTGCAACTTAATACTGGAGGGGGCTCAGATGATAACCTGAAGGTGGACTTCTAGTCATAGATGCAGTTGGATGTAGGTCTATGTATCTTGTTGTATTGCCCAGTTGAATCTCATGGGATCTTTCTGACTAGTAATTGCATTGTTATGCCTTGCTCAGTTCCTGTCAATTGCCCTGATATAATTTGTTTACCCTTCATGCCATGTTGTTTATCTAAGGAGAGCACCTCTAGTGAACTATGGACCCCGGTCCAATCTTTACCATCAATACATCTTCCACTGTTACTTGTTTAATTGCTACAAACCATTACCTTCCACACCATACGTTTAATCCTTTGTTACAGCAAACCGGTGAGCTTGACAACCTCACCGATTCGTTGGGGCAAAGTCTTGAGTTTGTGTTGTGCAGGTCTCCGCGTTGCTTGCAACACCGGTGTGACGTTTCCTTCCCCCTTCTGGTTCGATAACCTCGGTCTCTATTGAGGGAAGACTTGCTGTTGTGCTGCTTCACACCTTGCTCTTGGGGTTTCCAACGAAGCGCTCCTACATCAACCTAGGCGCCATCAATAACCTTGGTTTTATTACTAAGGGAAAACTTGATATTGTGCTCATCATACCTTCATCTTGGGGTTTCCCAACGAAGCTCTACAATGATCTGAGCTACACATCATCAAGCTATTTCTGGCGCCGTTGCTAGGGAGGCTAAGGACGGCTTCAAAAGGGGAGTCCTTCACAACCTTTCTCTTTACTTTGTTTTTGTTTTGATTAGTTTATTTTGCCTTTTTTTCTTTGCCTCTTTTTATCAAAAATCAGAAAAAAAATAGTTTCGTTTGGTTTGCTTTCTCTTATAAAAAACACACAAAAAAATAGTTCCTACCCTAGTTGTCACCTTGCTCTAGCACACCATGTTGATCCCCAAGTTCACCCTGAAAGACCTTTCAATAGGTAGTGGCTCTATAATTGGTAAAGAAAATATAGAAGAAATCTTTAATCATGTTATCAAACATGAGAATATTGAGGATAAATCCTTAGCAAAGCTTGCTCCTAATTATGAAAGTGTTGCAGCTTCTTTAGTTCACATGTTGGAGGCTAGGTTTTTTAACCTTAACCCCATGATGCAAATAATGTTTCTTAAACTAAAAGAAGAGGAGTATACTGAAAAGAGAGATTTTATCCTAGAAACTTTGCTAAAAGAGTTTAATGATGTTGCTAAGGAAGCCAAAAAAAGGTTTTTGATTGTTTTAATATGCTAGGCTCGTGTGTAGATGTTATGGGTACTTTATAAAAGTCGGATAAAACCAAACCTAATGGAGAGGAAATTAAGATACCCATACCCTTTAAACTTGTAGGAATGCATGAGGTAGAAAAGAATTTTGATTGGATTGTTCCTCAAAACACATTTGATGAAAGTATTTAACCTAAGAGAGATGAGAAAGGATCCTCTAAAACTCATTTGGATGAGATACCTTTCCTTGTTGAAGATATTTCGAGTATTGATCTTAATGCTTCTTCATTTGAAAATATTTGATTCTTCCTTCTTGTGCCTAACTTAAAGGCGTTAAAGAAAAGTACTTCTTGGGAGATAACCCAATAGTTTTATTAAGTCTTGGAAGTTATTACTTCTGTAGTAACCTCTCCTTATCCTTTTTATTTGATTTTTGTGCCAAGAATAACATCTAATGAGAGGGAAGTAAGCTTTGAGGAGTTGTTGTCCCGAAATAGATTTTTGTGCTTCACTGTAAAAATTTGTGAAAAATCTCTCTAAGTCAGATTGAGCTGTAATTTTCTGAACGAATCCCCCAAGTTGTTAGCTAACTTTTATTAGTTCAACACTTTTTTAGTTGAGTAACAAAAGGTCTTCTAAAAAATTGTTTCTACCTGCTGGTCTATTTTGATAGATTTCTGCCATTATTTTCATTTGCCTCTTTATCGATTTCTTTTTGAGTTCTCTTTCGTAAATTGATATTTTTGAAGGAATTGCTATAGTAGCTTGTGTTTTTAATGAAAGTTTTTCTGTTTTAAAACTAAACCCAAAGGTCTATTATCTTTTGAATGCACTAATGTTGCTAATGAAGATTGTGTGAAGTTTTGTATGAAGGAAAATTTTCAGGTGTAAGGAAAGAATGATGTAATGAGATGAAGAATGGACAAAATATTAATCTTGGGGATGCCACCCCGTGTCACCCCAAGAAATATTCAAGAGGTACAAGCGTCAAAGCTTGGGGATGCCCAAGGCATCCTCTTCTTCATCGATAAAAATCTCAGGTCTTTCTAGACACTTCATTTTTATTGTTTCATGCACTGTTGTGTTGTTCTTGGAGCGTCTTAGTTTTTGTTTGCTTAGTTTTCTTGAATAAAGTATTTGGACCTCCGCTTTCGCTGTGTTGTTTCAAATAAGTTGATTGGTGTTGGAAAAGAGTAGAAAGTTTCTTGCTTATAATGGTACAAGAAGGAGCTTGCTTTGACTATGACTTAGTGATGCATCCAAAACATATCTACTTTCCTAAACACTTTTGCTATTGTTTCTCCTCTAAACTTGTGTGATTTGGATACAACTAACACAAACTGACGCTGTTTTCAGCAGAATTATCTTGGTGTCTAGTTTTTGTGCAGAAAATCAACTATCAGGAAAAATCATGGAAAATATGCAAAAAATCCTATTTCACCAGAAGACTCACGGAGCCAAAATACGAGACGGAGTGGAGGCCTGAAGGGCCCACACCACCTGCCACGCGGGCCAGGCGTGGCCGCGCCTGGAGGGGGTGTGGCCGCCTCAGTCACCCCCTCGGCCTCCCTCTTCGCCTATAAGTTGCCTTTTGACCTAATAACTCAGGGGGTCGACGTTTTTTTCTAGAAAGGGTTCCGTTGTGACGCCACCACCAGAAACCGTGATTTGGAACCGGAAACTCCGTTCTGGCACCCTGTCGGGACAGGGAATTCGGAGAGGATCATCGCCATCATCATCACCAATGCCCCTCCATCAACCATCCATGTTTCCCCTATCCATGAGTGAGTAATCCCCCGTAGTAGGCTATGGGGATGGTAGGGATTGGATGAGTTCTATCTTGTAATCGAATAAGATTGTTAGGGAATGGTGCCTAGTATCTCTATTAGTGATATTTGACTTTGTTGCAACTTGTTGTGCTTAATGCTTGTCACTAGGGCCTGAGTGACATGATCTCAGATCTGAACTTCTTATTGATTCATGATGATAGTATTGTTTGTGATCTTATCTGCAAGTTGTGTACACATATCATTGTCTGGATCCAAAGGCCCCGAAGTGACAGAAATTGGGACAGCCGGAGGGGATGACTGTGATATGAGGATCACATGTGTTCATGGAGTGTTAATGCTTTTCTCCGGTGCTCAATTAAAAGGATCACCTTAATTGCCAGTAGATTCTCTTGAGGCCCTGCTGCAACTTGCTGGCAGGACAAAATATGTTGTGCAAGTTCTCATTGCGAGCACGTATGACTATATATGGAGCACATGCCTATGATTGTTTAGTACTTGGATGCTTTATCTTATTATCTGCAATTGCCCTAGATCTTGAAGTGACATGTTTAGACTTGTCCATGCAACGCCCGTCCATCCATCCCTATGCCTACCGCACTCATATCCTACTGTTTGCTACTACTGTTACTATTGCTTTTGTTTTACTGCTCTGTTACTTTGCTATTTCTACTAGAAAACTGTTGCTACTGATAAACTATTGTGAGCAAGACTATTTCTAGGTGTAGCTGAATTGACAACTAAGTTGTTAAGGCTTATAAGTATTCTTTGGCTCCCATTGTGTTGAATCAATAAATTGGGTAATACTACCCTCGAAGACTGTTGCGATCCCATATACTTGTGGGTCATCAAGACTATTTTCTGCCGTCGTTGCCGGGGATCATAGCTTTATTTGTAAGTTCACTTGGATCTATTATTGTTCACGGCTATTCCTTTCATCATGGGGAAGTCTCGTGATGGAAAGTTTCCTATTTTACCATCCACTACAAGAAGAGGCACAGTCCTAAACACTTCCGCTGCTCTTGATTCACTGTCTGTTATAAGTAAGCTTGTCACACCACCACCACATACACATGCTACACACACTGCTACTACTGCTGAATCTGCTTCGGATACTCATGATGTTACTTCTACTATGCTTGATGCGAGTGGTTCATTAGGTCCTTTCCTAGATTCTACTATTGCTAAAACTATTTTGGGAAATTCTAAAACTCCTAGTGAAGACAATATTACACCTATGAGCTCAACCGAGTCTAGAGAGAGACATGATATTAATGATGGTTACATTGAAATGACTCATGAATTTATTGAAGAGTACCAAAACACATGTGGTGCTAGTGCTATTAGGAATCTCCTTGAGAGACACACTATTATACCTAAATTGTCTCCTCATGCTAAGTTTGCTACCTCTCATATAGATATTAAAGATAAAGATTATGATTTCTCTCTTGATTTATCCTATATAGACATTGTTGAGAAAGAACCTTTTTGTGGGACTGAAAATGAAAGTGTTGTGGCACATATGAATGAGCTTTCCACTATCAGTGCCTTATTCTCTGATGATTTTAAGATGCGCAAGTACTTTGTTACTAAGATTTCTTCTTTTCACTAAAAGGAGAAGCTAAGGCTTGGTTTAATAGATTACCTCCTGGATCCATTGATAGCCCTGATTTTTTGATTGCTTCTTTCTTCCAGAAATATTTTCCTCCTTGTGCTAGACATGCTGCTTTGCTGAAACTTTTTGATTTTAAACAGGGAGAAGAAGAGAAATTGCCTGAGTCATGGACAAGGTTTTGTGCCTTGATTCATGCACATCCTGGATGTCTATTGCCTAAAAATGAGCTTCTTGATACTTATTATAATGGACTAACTAATGATTCTAGGACATACCTAGATAGTTTTGCTGATTGTGTTTTCAGGAAAAGAACTCCTAAAGATGCTAAAGAATTAATGGCTAAAATAAGCAAGAATTATGATGATTGGACTTCAACTGAGTTAATTACACCAGAGCCTACTACTCCTGAGCCAATTGTGCCTGAACCAATTCCAACACCAACACCAAAGAAGAGGGGAATGATTTCATTAAATGATGAAGTGATGAAAGAAGCTAAGAAATGTCTTAAGGATAAAGGTATTAGAGCTGAAGATGTGAAGAATCTACCTCCTATAGAAGAATTATGTAAGCCAATTCCCCACTCATCCACTATTGAGGTACACTCTCTCCAACACTTTAATGAAGGTGATATTCCCTATGGTAAACCTCCTTATCAATGCTTAGAGGAACTTGATACTTCTATTTGTAAAGTTATTTTAATAAACAAGTTCAGAATCATTTATTGGAAAACTCTAGAGCTATTAATGAGTTGAAAGATATTGTGGAAAGAACTGCTAATGATGTTAAAATGCTTTGAGAACACTTTCAAATGGTTCAAACCCAAATTGATCAACTTGCTAAGGTACAAAAGGATATGCTAGTTAATGCTTCAGGAGATAAACATGCTTATGGAATTAGAACTAGGAGTGGTACATACACTCAAGATCCTTTATATCCTAAAGGACACCCTAAAAGAATTGAGCAGGATTCTCAACAAGATGAAAAATAGTTGTAGTCCTCATAATATAAAGAAAAAGAAACATAAAACAGTTGAGGAACCACCTGAACCTGCTGTAGACCCTAATAGTATATTTGTCTCTGATGCTGAAACTGAAGTGGTAATGATAGAAATGATGCTCCTGATAAGGAGAAAGTTGAGGAAGAACCTGAGAAGCACACTAAGAACACTAGGTACACTAAGGAAGATTTTATTGCTAATAAACATGATAGAGAAAGAGAACCTTGGGTGCAGAAACCTATGCCTTTTCCTAATAAGAAACACAAGTCAAAGGAGGAAGAACACTATAACAATTTTTGTGAATGGATGAAACCTTTATTTTAAAAATTCCTTTGAATAATGCTATTAAGTTGCCTCCTTATTCAAAGTATATGAAGGATATTGTCTTTAATAAAAGGAAGATTCCTAATGTGGAAATTTATACTTTGCTTGCTAATTATTCCTTCAATGGTAAGGTTCCAAATAAACTTGGTGATCCAGGTATACCAACTATTCCTTGCTCTATTAAGAATAATTATGTTAGAACTGCTTTGTGTGATTTGGGAGCTGGAGTTAGTGTTATGTCTTTTCTCTCTACAAGAGACTCCAGCTAGAAAAGTTGATACCAACTGATATATCTTTGCAAATGGCTGATAAGTCAACTACTATTCCTGTTGGTATATGTGAGGATGTTCATGTTCAAGTAGCTCATAATTGCTTGGTTTTAACTGACTTTGTTGTGCTTGAGATGTCTGAAGATGATAATATGTCCATTATTCTAGGGAGACCTTTTCTTAATACTGCAAGTGTTGTCATCAATTTTAATCAAGGAAAAGTAACTTTAATATTAATGACAAAGAGCATACTGTCTATTTCCCCAAGAAGATTGATAACAGCTATTGCCTGAATTCCATTTAAAATATTGAGAGCATCAAAGTTGGAGAAATATATTGTCCCATTCCACCAGAAAGTTTTGAAACTATTATGATTGGGACTATTGCTATCAAGTTTGAGGTAACATAATTATTTTGAGAAATGCAAATTTTTGTTTCATATAAGATTGTTTTGGTAACAAGACTTGATCAACCTTGTTAACAAAGAGATTTTAATGAACAAAACAATCCTTTCACAATGGCTATACTTGCTCACTTTTATTTTTCTCCTTCCTAGTCTTTGCTCTTCCTCTTGTTAGCTTTAGTTTTGCTAGTTGTTTGCTTGTTAGAGTGTCCTAGAAATTCTGTAGTTTTTGGTTTTTGTTTGCTTTTGCTTCTTCTAAAAAAATCTATTTCTGCGAGAAAATAAATTTTCATAACCCGAAAATTGGCCAAAAATAAAGTTTCCCGAAAAATCTTAGAAAATTCATATTAAATTTTTCCTCGAAAAAAGGCGAGGACACTGAGTGGCCTAGGGGGCCACCAAAGACACCCCTAGTGGCGTGGCCCAGTGTGGCGCTGGACTAGGTGTGACCCATGTGGCCCTCAAGTTGTCTCCTTCCAGCCACTTCTTTCTCTCTCCCGAAAAACACCGGAAAACTTTCTCAAGCTCGACTTCCTGCTGTTCTTGCTCCCGATTTTCGATCTCCTTGCTCAGCCCATCTTTGTTGCTGATTTTTGGAGGGATTGCTCCTTGGTATGTGCCTCCTCCGCTTGTCCAATTAGATTTGTTTGGTAGATTGTATCTTGAGTATTTTGCTACTGTAGGTGACAGGTTGTGTGAGCTTGCATGCTTGTTCTATGCTTAGATATTTCATTTTTTATGCATGCTTAGCCCTCTAGCAAGTTCCTATAGTAGTTCCTCGTCATTTATCAACTTGGAAATTACTTGGTTTGATGTTTGTCTAAAAATTTCAGAAAAAAGATGAGTGCTTACCCACTACATCAACATGATTTGATGGTACCTGAGCCAATGAAAGTCCATTGTGAGGAATAAGTCTTCCCTTCCATATATCCATGCCCTGAATTTATGGGAGTTGCGGGGATCTTTCAGGATTTCCAAACTATGATTACAAATGCAGGGTTGGAACACTTTATTGAAGAGGAACCATATCAATATGTTAAGATAACCATGGTTGTGGTGCAGGACTTACGGTTTATTTGGTCCTTGTCTAACCCTAGGGTCCATTATACAATTTACAACATAGTTGTTGACCTTCCTTTTGTTGATTTTTTGTGCAGCTATTAGAGTGCCACATTGGGGATCTTGTGAGAAGATCAGAGAGAGTCCTAAGCCATTTATGGATTTATATGCTAAAATTTTCCAAGGTTGCGACTTCTCAAAGGAAAGTGGTAAAATTCGGAACATTCAGTTCCCATCCATTAGATATTTTGCCTATCTCATTACCAAGTGTGTTCTTGCTAGAAAGACTGCTAGAAAGTTGTCTTCTTTTGATCTAGCTTTTATCTCAGCTTCTTTGAATAGGGATATATATTATAACATGAGTGATTTGATAGCTTACCGTCTCACCACTAACCGTGAGAAGGGTGGAATTTGTGGAGGTCTCATTGCCTCTCGCTTGCTAGCTTTTCATGGTTTAGAGCCTCACCATTCAAATTATCGGTTCCCCATAGAGAGACTTGATCTCAATTCCATGGTTCAGCATAATTTTGTTTATTCTTGGGCTACTGTGAGAGATTTACCGTATGAGATATCCTTTGTCAAGCGTGGTTGGAGAGGGGGTAGGACTGAGAAAGTAGTCTATTTGCCTGCACCTGCTTTGTTTAATTTTTATTACAGGCAAGGATGGTCGCTCACGTAGGAAGAGTTTGACACATACGTGGCGGAGCTCTCCCAGCAAGATGAGAATGTTGGAGAGGATGCCGAAGATGATTCGTTTCAGCCCTCCAACATGGGGGAGTCTTCATACCAGCAACCCTCCTATGATTGGAGCGCGTCTTCTTCTTCATCGCGAGGGCCTGACTATGATCATTCAAAGGATGACCCACCAGCTTGGGGTTACTACCCGCGCTATTGAGTCGCACTTAGGAAAAAAGCCTAAGCTTGGGGGGAGGTACACCGACATCACACTCATCTATATATCATGTTTCGTCGGTTCTTTGTATATCCATGTTTCGCTTTCTTTTTTGTTTTTGTTTTTGTTTTTGTTTCTGCTTTCTCAAACACAAAACGACCAAAATATTTCGTTGTTTCTCTTGGTTTGTTTATTTTCTTTTTAGCTTTGGTTTTCCTTAAATAAAAATCCAAAAAGATTTTGCTTTGTTTGTTTTTGCTTTGTGTGCTTGCTTTAAAAATCGAAAACACCAAAAATATTTGTTGTTCTTCTTTGGTTTTGTGAATTCTTTGCAGGGTTCAGCAGTCCTCAGTGGAGTTTGGTTTCATGTTATTATTCAAGCCACACAAGTGAAGGGAATTAATGAAGATTAAGAAAACTTGAGGTGTGGTAATAGGCTGGTAACAAACTCTATTTGTTTTCATTTTTGTACATATACTCATCATTGTGGGCATGCTTAGTCTGTTCATGTAAGGTAGCTCTAGCTTTCTAATAGTTTTGTAGCATGTCATATGAATGTTTGCTTGCATTGTTCTATTCATAACTTGGTATGATATTATGGTATCCTCCTCTGAATGTTTCATTTGAATCGACTTGGCACATGCTCACGCATGCATATGACTGAACAATAGTCAGTTAAGCCTCGATGATTTTTTTGCCTCAGAATGCTTGTATCACTTTCATGCCATAATTAGTCTTGTTTTGTTGCAAGCATGATTATGACAGTTATTGCTCTCTCGTTTGTCGCTCCCTCTCTATTGCTAGCCTTCACTTGCACAGAGTATGAGCTCTACTCGTGTTTCCAACTCCCCAAAACTAATATTGTCAAAAGTGTCCACCATACCTACCTACTAGCATCATTTGCTATTCAATGCATATTCATTATGCCTTGTTTTCTTCCAAATAAAATGTTTGACTGTTGTTGGGAAAGTTAGTTAGTAAAGCTCTCACGAACCTAATGTCACACTTTATTTCTTGCAATCAATAAACCTGAACCATTGTGACTGTCCATGAAAGTTATATGCTTGCAAATTATAGGATGGGAGTTAGCAGAACCGTGTTGTCACGGGGAACGCTTTCAACACTCTTTGGATATATATCCAGTTGATATCATGCTCTTTTGTTTACAGATGTCGTCGGTGTGAAATAAAAGGGGAGATTGTAAGTCCATGGAGTTATGTATATGTGTTAGAGAAACGCCTGTGTCGCTAGCCTAAGCCATGCCTAATCATGGTGAAAACTTGCAGCATAACCATAGTGAGCAATCTATGAAGCTTTCTTCTTATATAAAAAGAGACATATTGAAAATAGGAAAGAGATAAAAAATGCCATTTTTCCATGGCAAATAAGAAGATTGCTGAGATGCTCACTATCTGCTTGCCTTGTCATTTTGATTATGGGATAGCTCCTATATCATGTGCAAGGGGTACCCCGTTGGCAGTTCTCTATGATACACATGTATTTACTATGGCAAGAACTTGCAAGTAACTAAAGCTGAGTAGCATGAGGAGCGGCCCTCGTACTCAAGGGACATGAGATTTCCAGTTTATGGTCTGTCAAGCATATAACTCATATTGGACCTCACTTTCACCTTAACCATCTAAAGATGCCTATGATAGGGGCAATGAGAGCTCAAAGCTAATGAGTACCATACTTTCAGCATTTGGAAGCCTTTCAAACTTTTCAAAACCTTTTCACTTCCTTGTTGAGTCACCACTTATTCTATGAGAACCTTATTGAGAGCATAGTTGTCATTCTTAGTGTAATGTGCTTGTCTCAAAACTTGGTCAATTATGTCATGACTTTGATGCTTGTATCTCTGATATCTTTACTTCTAGTCTTCACTTGAATTTCAGAGGTGCCTTGGCATTTATGTTGTGCTCTACAAACAAAGGCAAGCGAGATACCAATCTATCATTCCTTTTTATGAGCATTGCAATGTTGCTTATGTTTATGTTTCATGCTACTTATTATTATTGAGTTGGAATCTCTTTATAGCTTGCAAGGATTATTAAGTAGACTTAGTTGCATACTCCTTATTATGAATTGTCTACCTTCTCGAACACTTTTTCTATTGTTTCTCTCTAAACTTGTGTGATTTGGATACAACTAACACGGACTGACGCTGTTTTCAGCAGAATTACCTTGGTGTCTAGTTTTTGTGTAGAAAATCAACTATCAGGAAATATCCCGGAAAATATGCCAAAAATCCTATTTCACCAGAAGACTCACAGAGCCATAATATGAGACGGAGTGGAGGCCTGAGGGGCCCACACACCCCTGTCGAGGCCAGCCCGGCGCTGGAGGGTGTGGCCACCTCAGGCACCCCATCGGCCTCCCTCTTCGCCTATAAGTTGCCTTCTGACCTAAAAACTCAGGGGGGTCGACGTTTTTTCCAGAAAGGGTTCCGTTGCGCCGCCACCACCAGAAACCGCGATTCGGAACTAGAAACTCCGTTCTGGCACCCTGCCGGGACGGTAATTCAGAGAGGATCATCGCCATCATCATCACCAACGCCTCTCCATCAACCATCCATGTTTCCCCCATCCATGAGTGAGTAATCCCCCACAGTATTCTATGGGGATGGTAGGGATTGGATGAGTTCTATCTTGTAATCGAATAAAATTGTTAGGGCGTGGTGCCTAGTATCTCTATTAGTGTTATTTGACTTTTTTGCAACTTGTTGTGCTTAATGCTTGTCACTAGGGCCCGAGTGCCATGATCTCAGATCTGAACTTATTATTGATTCTTGATGATAGTATTGTTTATGATCTTATCTGCAAGTTGTGTACATATATCATTGTCCGGATCCAAAGTCCCCAAAGTGACAAAAATTGGGACAGTCGGAGGGGATTGCCGTGATATGAGGATCACATGTGTTCATGGAGTGTTAATGCTTTGCTCCGGTGCTCTATTAAAAGGAGCACCTTAATAGCCAGTAGATTCCCTTGAGGCCCCGCTGCAACAGGCTGGCAGGACAAAAGATGTTGTGCAAGTTCTCATTGCGAGCACGTATGACTATATATGGAGCACATGCCTATGATTGTTTAGTACTTGGATGCTTTATCTTATTTATCTGCAATTTCCCTAGATCTTGAAGCTACATGTTTAGACTTGTCCATGCAACACCCGTCTATCCATCCCTATGCCTACTGCACTCATATCCTACTGTTTGCTACTACTGTTACTATTGCTTTTGTTTTACTTCTGCTATTACTTTGATATTGCTACTACAAAAATGTTGCTACCGATAAAATACTGTGAGCAAGACTATTTCCAGGTGCAGCTGAATTGACAACTCAGTTGTTAAGGCTTATAAGTATTCTTTGGCTCCCCTTGTGTCGAATCAATAAATTGGGTAATACTACCCTCGAAGACTGTTGCGATCCCCTATACTTGTGGGTCATCACTTAGACTTTATCATGTCATGATATATGTTGTTTTGACCTTATGCTTGGTAATTATTGTTGTAACATGACTTGTTCCAAGCAATTAGGATTGCTTAATGTGCCTTGAAAGAATCATGCGTTGTTTTAGCATACAAAAGCATAGTATTATGGTATTCTCCTTTGATGCTTTGTTTGGGTTGACTTGTCACATGCTCACACCATGTTATGACTATGAACCAGACACCTTAGCCTCTATGATCATTTAGTTTTTGACTTGTGGTACCACTTTATGCTTTGATTAGTAATGTTTTGTCGCTCCCAGTATTTTACTAGCCTCCACTTGTATTGAGTAAGATCTACTCATGCATCCAACTCCCAAGAAACCAAGTTACTCCAAAGTGTCCACTATAAATTCCTATGCATGGTGTGTTACACTATTTCAAGTAAATTCTTGTTTTATCTACCTTCCAATTAAAAAGTCACTTTGTTATGTGAAAAATAGTGATTAAAGCTCTCACAAACTTGATGGCACACTTTATTTTTCTTGCCCTTAATAAACTTGAACCATTGTGTAATCTATGGTGTATATGCTTGCACTTATAAGTTGGGATTAGCAAAACCATGTTGTCATGGGGAATGCTTTCAACACCTGTAAAAATCTACCCAGATGATATCATGCTCTTTTGTTTATGGATCTCTTAATATGTGTTAGAGAAACGCCTGGGCCGCTAGCCTAAGCCATGCCTAATCATGGTGGAAACTTACATCATCACCATAGTGAGTAATATATGAAGCTTTCTTCTTATAAAAAAGAGAGAGACATAGAAAAGGAGGAAAGAAGAGAAAAAAGCACCATTTTCCCATGGTAAATAAGAAGATTGCTGAGATGCTCATTGTATGATTGCCTTGTCATTTTGATATGGGATATCTCATGTATCATGGGGCAAGGGGTACCTCGTTGGTGGTTCTCTATGATACACATGTACTTACTATGACAAGAACTTACCGGTAACTAAAGTTGAGTAGCATGAGGAGAGGCCCTCTTACTCAAGGGACATGAGATTGCCAACTTATACTTTGTCAATCATATACTCCATACTTTGTTCACTTTAACCTTAATCACTTCAAGATGCTTATGATAGGGGCAATGAGAGCTGAAAGCTAACAAGTACCATAATTTTTGGAAGCTCTTTATGAAACTTGAAATCCCTTCTTCCCTTTGAAGGGCCTTTCTTCCACTTTTATATTGAGTCTCCACCTTCTATCCTAAGGAACCAATTAAGAGATTCTTAGTTCTATGTGCATTGTCCCAAAACTTATTGATTGATTCATAATGTTGATATTGCTTGTTCTTGAACTATTTACATCTAGTCACCCTTATGAACTTTGAAGGTGTCCTATGCATTTATGTTTTGCTACTCCATGAGGGACAAGCTGAATGCCACTATGCTATATTTTCTATATGTGAAACAAACAAACATCTTCCAATGCATTGTTATTCATGATCTTTGTTTGTATCCTTTCATGTTGCAACATAGTTATTATGTCTTATTGTTAGAACATCCTCTTTCATGCTCATGTTTAGAGTACTTTGATCCCAGCTTTCAATGCTTGAAAATGGTTTGATCTTGATTGTGATGTTGCATGTCACCTCAAAAATTATTCTTTGTATCACTTGCCTACTCGAGGACGAGCAGGAGTTAAGCTTGGGGATGCATGATACATCGTAAATGTATCTATAATTTTTTATGTTCCATGCTTGATACATCGTAAATGTATCTATAATCAGGGGATCTGAAGCTCTTCCCGGCACCCTGCCGGAGGGGAGAGATCATCCTGGAGGCCTTCTTCATCACCATGCCAGCCTCCGGTATGATGCATGAGTAGTTCCACCTTGGACTATGGGTCCATACAATAGCTATATGGTTGTTTCTCCTCCTTTGTGCTATCATGTTTAGATCTTGTGAGCTTCGTTCATGATCAAGATCATCTATTTGTAATCGTGCATGTTGTGTTTGCGGGGATCCAATGGATATTGTGATTACTATGTCATCTTGATTAATGATTCTATCTTGTCTTCTTGATTATTGATTCTATCATGTCTGTGTTATTTGAGATTTTGCATGCTCTCTGTTTCTAGTAGTTATCTTGGCCAAGTAGATGCTAGTAACTCCAAGAGGGAGTATTTATGCTCGATAGTGGGTTCATGCCTCTATTGAATCTGGGGAAGTGACAGCAATGTATAAGGTTGTAGATGTGTTGTTGCCACTAGGGAGAAAACAACAATCTCTTGTTCATGGAACAATTGTATTGTTTAATTTACACACATTTCTTAAAGCAGTTATCCGTTGCTTACAACTTAATACTGGAGGGGGTTCGAATGATAACCTGAAGGTGGATTACTAGTCATAGATGTAGTTGGATGGCGGTCTATGTATATTGTTGTAGTGTCCAATCAAATATCTGAAGGGAATATGCCCTGAGAGGCAATAATAAAGTGTTTATTATGTGTATTCCAAGTATATGATAGATGTTTATTTTGCATGCTATAATTGTATTAATACGGAAACGTTAATACATGTGTGTTTAATAAACAAACAGAAAGTTCCTAGTTAAGCCTCTCTCATAAACTAGCTCGTTGATTAACAAGATGATCAAGGTTTCCTGATCATGGACATTGGATGTTGTTAATAACGGGATCACAACATTAGTGTAATGATGTGATGAACATTCATCCGAAGTATAGCATTACGATCAAAGTCATTGAGTTTATATTGCTATAACAACTTACGAAGTGATCCTAATCCTTAGACCATGAGATCATGTCAATCACTAACACGGAAGAGTTTCTTGATAACATCAAACGTCACACCGTAACAGGTGATTATAAAGATGGGTTGAACTAATAAAGTGTTATGTTGAGGCTCATGGATCGAGAGTGGAATTTGTTCATCCCGATGACGGATAGATATACTCTGGGCCCTCTCGGTGATATCACATTGATTAGCTTGCAAGCAAGTGATTTGATCACTAGAATGTTATATCAGGAACGAGAAAAGAGTGCATGTCGATGCGAGATCAAACTAGGTATGGAGATACCGATGATCGAATCTCGGACATGTAATATATCGTGAGACAAAGGGATTAAGATACTAGCGTAAAGGTTAAACGATCACAAGAAAGTCATCGTTGAATGTGTGGGTCGATGGGTCTCAGATCCCGCTCGATTATTGATCGAGAGGGTCTCGATCATGTCCGCATTATTCACGAACCGTAGGGTGACACACTTAAGAGACACCGACATCCAATTGGAGCAAAAGTTTCATGCGAAAGAATAAACAAGCGCAGAATTTATTTCACTAGATACAAACAGGTTTTGGGTGAAATTGCATAAAGTGGTTATGCATGTGAAATAGAATTCTAGCAAGGGGTTATTGTGAATGTTTGTCATTAAAGTAATTGACAAAATTCTGAATAAAATAAAAGAGTTTTATTTAATGAGAGTTTGCATTAAATTTGGTGGAAATTTAATGGGATCTTTGAGTGGGATTTTGAGTGGAGGAATTTGGAGGAGTTTTGTGAGTGGAGTGTCCACCCACATGAAGAGGGAGGGCAAGGGCAGCCCCATGCGCGGCCAACCCTTGGGGTTCCCCCTCCTCCTATAAAGGAGCCCTCCTCTCACTTCTCACTCACACCTCCTCGTGAAGGATCTCTCTCCCCTCTAGAATTTATTCCCCATGGTCTCGGACTAGCGAGATACATGTTCCGGTGGCTATTCGGCAAGAAAGAGTTGTGCTTCGCTGCATCGCTGGGCGAGGCGGAGGTTGCTCAGTGCCTCGAGCGTGTGTGCGAGCACGGATCTGGCGATTTGCGCGCTAGGACTTCCTCTCGATCTTGAGATCGGCAGAGATCGTCTACATCAACCACGAGTTTGGACTCGTTAAACTTTGTCGGTCTTCAAGGGTATGTTCTCTACGGATATACATCCGCGTTGTTTGTATCTAGTATAAATAGATCTTGGTATATAGTTCACATCGTAGGAAAATTTTTGTTTTCTATCTTGCGAACCCTTGAAAGGGTATCGAGCGGATCTATGCGTAGATACTTTACAGGTAGTACACATATGAGTATGTGGGCGATGATGATCATGTTGTTGCTCCTTTCTTGTGATTTTGGATATTGGTGGCATAGTGGGATGAAGCGGCCGGACAAACTTTACATGTCCTCGCACATGAGACACATTCACGCTTGACATGCAACTAGTTTGCATAAGTGGCTAGCGGGTGTCTCTCTCTACTATAGTCAATATCTATTTTGCAAGCGAGTTGTCAACAATTTGATTATCCTCGTTGTGGTTCATGTTCGTAGGTAAGAACGGTTCTATCTCGAAAGCCCTAAGCCACGTAAAACTTGCAATGGATAAATTAGAGGCGTCTAGTTTAGATTGTTCTTTGGGCTAGTGTTATGATATGGTAGTGTTGTAAGTAGAAGTATGAGATGATACTCTTACAACACACATAGCGTGTAAAATCCATAAGCTGGTGGATTTACACATATAGGTATGATAGTGATCATACCACGATGCACATGATAGAGATCATCTGCGGGAACCATATAATTTCACTAATAAACATATGATGTTTGATTGCATCTTATATTGCTTGTTTAGCGCTTTGTTAAGCATAATAAGATGATCCTCATTTAAATATCAAGATAAGAATGTGTTCTTCCTTTAGTATGCACCGATTATGTTTTCGCTCCAAGACATCACGTGATGATCGGGTGTTCTTGGATCCTCGACCATACTTGGTGTAAAACAGTTACACGCAAATACTAAGGTTCTAACTTGGCGAGCCTAGCATGTCAGACATGGCCTCGGAACACGACGAAAGGTTAAGCATGAGTCATATAGTTGATATGATGCCCATTTGATGCTCGCCTTTGAAGCTATACCGACTCACGTGATGATCGGACTTGGTGTAGTGGATTTGGTTCATGTAATCACCAAAAGGACACGAGGGATGTCGCTTTTGAGTGGGAGTTCATTCGTAATATAGATTAGTTGAACTCAATCTATCATACACTTAGTCTAAACTCTACAAATTCTGTTGTAGATGGCACCACCTGCTTTTAATTTCAATGCGTTCATGGAGAAAGAGAAACTAGCAACGGTAGCAACTTTCTTGAATGGGCCATGAATTTGAGGATTCTCCTCTCTTTGCACAAAAGCAATATGTGCTAGAAGCCGTTAGGCCCCCACCTTTGACGATGCCTGACGAGGAGAAGAATGTCTATCGACTCGTCGGAGGACCACAACTTAGTTCATTGCGGCATATTGTATGGGCTAGAGCCGAACTTCAAAGCGTTTAAACGGCAATGCTTTTGATACAATGGGTGAGTTGAAAATGATTTTCGACACACATGTCTTTGTGAGAGCTACAATGCTTGAGAAAAGTTCTTTAGCTGCATGATGGAAGAACAGCTCCGTTAGTGAGCATGTACTCAAGATGTCGGGTTCGCCGATAAGCTTGTGTCCTTGGGAATAACGATTCCCATTGACTTAGGCATCCATCGTGTCTGCGGTCTACGCCACCTAGCTATAAGAGCTTCGTGATGAACTATAATATGCAAGGCATGAAGAAGTCTCTCCCGAGCTTCATCAATGCTTAAAAGCTGCGAAGTGGAGATCAAAAGGAACATCAAGTGTTGATGATCAATAGGAACACTGGTTTCAAGAAAGACAAGAAGGAAAAGCGGAAGAGAAGTAAGGCAAGCGGCTGTTGCAGCGCTGAAAAAACCGAGTTGGACCTAAGTCGATCCGAGTGCTACTATTGTAAGGGGCCATTTGGAAGCATAAGCGCCCCAAGTATCTGGCGGACAAGAAGGCCGGCAAGGCAAACAAAGGTATATATGATATACATGTTATTGATGTGTACTTGACTAGTGCTCATGTGCTTTGGGTATTTGATACGGTTCGTTGCTAATATTTGTAACTCGAATCGGGGGCATGCGACCGCTAGCAAGGGGTGAGGTCAAGATGCGTGTCGGCAATGGATCAAACGTTGATGTGATCGCCGTCGAATGCTACCTCTCCACTTACCGTCGGGATTAGTCATAAACTTAAATAAATGTTATCGGTGCACTTTGAGCATGAACATTATCTGGATCATGTTTGATGCAAAGTGGTTATTCATTTAAGTCGAGAACAATGGTTGTTCCATTTATATGAATGAAATCTTTTATGGTCATGCCGATGATGAATGGTTTATTTACATTAGATCTCGATGATAATGTTACACATATTCATAATGTTGATGCTAAAAGGATTAAACTTGATGATGATATATCCGCATATATGTAACTTTGCCGTCTAGGTCATATTGGCATTAAGCATGAAGAAGCTCCATTCGGATGGACTTTTGGAATCACTTGATTATGAATCATTTGATACATGTGAGCCATGCCTTTTGGGCAAGATGACTAGAACGTTTTCGGTTCAATGGAGCAGGCTGACAGTTTATTGGAAATTATACATTCGATGTATGTGGTCCAATGAGTGTGTGTAGTGAGGTGGATATCGTTATTTTGTTACTTTCACGGATGATTTGAGTAGATACGGTTATATCTACTTGATGAAACACAAGTCGAAACCTTTGAAAAGTTCAAGGAATTTGAATGAAGTGGAAAATCATAGTAATAGAAAGATCAAATTTCTTGATCCGAGTGGAGGTGAGTATCTAAGTTACGAGTTTAGCACTCACATGAAAGAGTGTGGAATTGTTTCACAACTCACACTGCCGAACACCACAATGAAATGGTGTGTCGAACGTCGTGTCGTGCTTTATTAGATATGGTTCGATCTATGATGTCTCGACGGACTTGCCGTTGTCTTTTGGGGTTATGCACTAGAAGCTGCGCATTCACTTTAAATCGGGCACCATCTAAATCCGTTGAAAAGACACCGTATGAATTATGGTTTGGAAACAAACCTAAGTCATCATTCTTAAAGTTTGGGGTTGCGATGTTTATGTGAAGAAACTTCAACCGGATAAACTCGAACCCAACGAGGAAAAATGCGTCTTCATAGGATACCATAAAGAAACTATTAGGTATTCCTTCTATCACAGATCCGAGTTCAAGGTTTTTGTTGCCAATAATGGATCCTTTCTAGAGAAAGAGTTTCTCATGAAAGGTGTGAGTAGTCGGAAGGTAGAACTTCGAAGGTTATGGAACCTTCTCTTCAAAGTATGGCGAGTAGCGGCGGAAGTTGTTAGGAGTTGGCTCCACACATTGAAGAGGAACTAATGATAATGATCATGGAACTCCGAAAGAGAGTACTACCGAACCTCGCAGGTCAAGCAGACGCGTGCAGCTCCCGGCTGTCTGAAATCCTGTCATAAATTTCATGGTTGATGAAAACAATGACCTGCGACGTATGAAGAAGCGATGATGAGCCAGTTCAACAAATGGTTAGAAGCCATGAAATCGAGATGGAATCCATGTATGAAAATCAAGTTTGGAACTTGGTGGAATTACCTCAC
This sequence comes from Avena longiglumis, assembly GCA_030063025.1. Lineage (NCBI taxonomy): Eukaryota > Viridiplantae > Streptophyta > Magnoliopsida > Poales > Poaceae > Avena > Avena longiglumis. The sequence goes on from CP125976.1 coordinate 32,073,099, forward strand.
GAAAGGCCGTAGAGAACAAATGGATTTTCAAAGGAAAAGATCGATGGTAATGTGACCATCTATAAAGTTCGACTTATCGCAAGGGGTTTCGACAAATTCAAGGAGTTGACTACGATGAGACTTTCTCTCCCGTAGCGATGCTAAAGTCGATTAGGATTATGTTAGCAATTCTGCATATTTCGATTATGAAATATGGCGGATGGATGTCAAAACGCGTTTCTCAATGGTAATATTGAAGAAGAGTTGTATATGATACAACCAAAGGGTTTTGTCGATCCTAAGGATGCTAACAAGGTGTGCAAGCTTCGATCCATCTATGGATTGAAGCAAGCATCACAGTTGGAATCTCCGCTTTGATGAGGTGATCAAAGAGTTTGGATTTGTCCAAACTTATGGAGAAGCTTGTATTTACAAGAAAGTGAGTGGGAGCAATGTGGCATTTCGATATTATATGTGGATGACATATTATTGATCGGAAATGATATAGAACTTTAAGCAGTGTTAAAAGTTATCTAAGCGACAAATTTTCAATGAAGGACCTAGGTGAGCGTCATACATATTAGGCATAAAGATCTATAGAGATAGATCTAGGCGCCTAATAGGGCTATCATAAAGTACATACCTTGATAAGATTTTAAAGAAGTTTAAAATGGATGAAGTAAGAAGGGTTCTTACCTATGTTGCAAGGCAAGACATTGAGTAAGACTCAAAGTCCGGCTTGGCGGAAGAAAGAGAGATAATGGACAAAGTCCCTATGCTTCACCCATAGGCTCTATAATGTACGCCATGCTATGTACAAGACGGATGTGGCACACGCTATTAGTTTGACTAGTAGGTACCAATCGGATCCAGGTTCGAACATCGGATAGCGGTCAAGAATATCCTTAAGTACTTACGAAGAACTAAGGATATGTTTCTTGTATCTGAGGTGAAGAAGAGCTCGTCGCTAAGTGTTATGTCGGCTAGCTTTGACACCGATCCGGATGACTCTAAGTCTCAATCGGATACGTATTTCTCATGAATGGCGGAGCGGTTAGTTGGAGGAGCTCCAAACAACCTGTGGTAGCGGGATCAACAACGGAGGCGAATATGTTGCTTTGAGCGGCCAGAAGCGATTTGGATGAAGGAGTTCATATCCGAACTAGGAGTTGTGGCAAGCGTTGGACCCAATGGTGATCTATTGTGACAACAATGGTGCCATTGCCAATGCCAAAGAGCCAAGGTCTCACAAGCATTCCAAGCATATTAAGCGCGGTTTCACTCCATCCATGAGCATGTCAAGGATGGAGATATAAAGATTTAAAGTACATACGGATCTCAATGTAGCAGATCCGTTGACTAAAACTCTCCTAGAGCAAAACATGATCAACACGAACTCAATGGGTGTTAGATATATCACTATGTAACTAGATTATTGTCTCTAGTGCAAGTGGGAGGCTGAAGGGAATATGCCCCGAGAGGCAATAATAAAGTGTTTATTATGTGTATTCCAAGTATATGATAGATGTTTATTTTGCATGCTATAATTGTATTAATCTGAAAGCGTTAATACATGTGTGTTTAATAAACAACAGAAAGTTCCTAGTTAAGCCTCTCTCATAAACTAGCTCGTTGATTAACAAGATGATCAAGGTTTCACGATCATGGACATTGGATGTTGTTAATAACGGGATCACAACATTAGTGTAATGATGTGATGAACATTCATCCAAGTATAGCATTACGATCAAAGTCATTGAGTTTATATTGCTATAACAACTTACGAAGTGATCCTAATCCTTAGACCATGAGATCATGTCAATCACTAACAGGAAGAGTTTCTTGATAACATCAAGCGTCACACCGTAACAGGTGATTATAAAGATGGGTTCGAACTAATAAAGTGTTATGTTGAGGCTCATGGATCGAGTGGAATTTGTTCATCCCGATGACGGATAGATATACTCTGGGCCCTCTCGGTGATATCACATTGATTAGCTTGCAAGCAAGTGATTTGATCACTAGAATGTTATATCACGAACGAGAAAAGAGTGCATGTCGATAGCGAGATCAAACTAGGTATGGAGATACCGATGATCGAATCTCGGACATGTAATATATCGTGAGACAAAGGGATTAAGATACTAGCGTAAAGGTTAAACGATCACAAGAAAGTCATCGTTGAATGTGTGGGAGTCGAGATGGGTCTCCGGATCCGCTTCGATTATTGATCGAGAGGGGTCTCGATCATGTCCGCATTATTCACGAACCGTAGGGTGACACACTTAAGAGACACCGACATCCAATTGGAGCAAAAGTTTCATGCGAAAGAATAATAAACAAGCGCGAATTTATTTCACTAGATCAAAAGCAGGTTTTGGGTGAAATTGCATAAAGTGGTTATGCATGTGAAATAGAATTCTAGCAAGGGGTTATTGTGAATGTTTGTCATTAAAGTAATTGACAAAATTCTGAATAAAATAAAAGAGTTTTATTTAATGAGAGTTTGCATTAAATTTGGTGGAAATTTAATGGGATCTTTGAGTGGGATTTTGAGTGGAGGAATTTGGAGGAGTTTTGTGAGTGGAGTGTCCACCCACATGAAGAGGGAGGGCAGCAGCCCCATGCGCTGACCAACCCTTGGGTTCCCCCTCCTCCTATAAAGGAGCCCTCCTCTCACTTCTCACTCACACCTCCTCGTGAAGGATCTCTCTCCCCTCTAGAATTTATTCCCCATGGTCTCGGACTAGCGAGATACATGTTCCAGTGGCTATTCGGCAAGAAAGAGTTGTGCTTCGCTGCATCGCTGGGCGAGGAGGCGGAGGTTGCTCGGTGCCTCGAACGTGTGTGCGAGCACGGATGCTGCTGATTTGCGCTAGGACTTCCTCTCGATCTTGAGATCGGCAAGAGATCGTCTACATCAACCACAAGTTTGGACTCGTTAAACTTTGTCGGTCTTCAAGGGTATGTTCTCTACGGATATACATCCGCCCGTTGTTTGTATCTAGTATAAATAGATCTTGGTATATAGTTCACATCGTAGGAAAATTTTTGTTTTCTATGCTGCGAACCCTACAATATCATAGGATCATGAATGTTTAGTATTGCATTTATTATGCCTTGCTTAGTCCTGTCAATTGCCCCGCTGTAATTTGTTTACCCAGCATGTTATGTTATTTATCTTACGAACACCTCTAGTGAACTGTGGACCCTGGTCCAATATTTACCATTGATACTTCATCCACTGTTACTATTTGCTTTCTGCAAGCAACCATTACCTTCCACACCATACGGTTAATCTTTTGTTTTCAGCAAACCGGTGAGATTTACAACTCACTGTTCGTTGGGGAAAAGTCTTGATTTTGTGTTGTGAAGGTTCCAAGTTGTTAGCAACACCTTGAAGTCGTTTCCTTCCTCCTACTGGTTCGGTAACCTTGGTTTCATACTGAGGGAAGACTTGCTGATGTGCTCATCGCACCTTTCTCTTGGGGTTTCCCAACGAATATCTACAGTGATCTGAGCCGCATCACTTTGCTCCGCCACATACGCCACACACCCAAAAGTGCGAAGATGATCAACCTAGGGCTTCCATCCATACCATGCTTCATACGAAATCATACCAACTCCACTCTCAGTTGGTGCCACATTCAACAAATACATAGACGTATTGACTGCCTCACCCCAGAATTTTCCTGGCAAGCCTTTACTCTTCGTCATGCTCCGTGCGATGGTTAACATGGTTTGATGCGGCTCGCCATACTGATCAATCCATAGGGATCTTATTTTCTTCTCCACCTTGAACTCTTCGGCTTCCTTGATCTTATCAAGTGCTTGTTGAGCCTGATCCTTACTTTTCAGCAACACACACTAGAGGAAAAAGGGCCATCCGTTCGCGACCCCTCGGAGCATTAGTCCCGGTTGCGCCACCAACCGGGACTAATGCTGGCACGTCCGGTTGAGCGGGCGCAGGGCCGAGGGCATGGGTCCCGGTTGGTAAGGGGCATGCGTCCGGTTGGAGCCACCAACGGGACTAAAGGTTTGGCCACACCACGTGGCACGCACCTTTAGTCCCGGTTGCTGGCTTCAACCGGGACTAAAGACCCCTTGCCCTCTATAAATGCAAAGCCCCCTCTGCCTCCACTCTGCTTTTTCGAATGGTGTAAGGTGTGAGGGTGTGTGCTAGTTTTTTCTCATGCATGCATTGAAGGTGTTTGTTGAAATGTTTGAGTGAAAAATCCCGTTCAATTTCTCACAGAACAAAAATATATAAGGTGTCTGAGACGCACTTGAGCTTTCTCCTCTTTATTGCCCTCGATCGAGGTTAGCAATCTTATATTTTCTAGGTCATTGATACAATTCATGTGTCGGTGTGAATTGGTTATTTCACTATTTATGATGTCCTGTTTTTGATAAACTTACTTATATGATGCGGATGAGCGTCGGGAATGGATGTACGGTGACGGCGGGTAGCCGGTATATCAAAGGCGTGGATAAATTTATCGATGTGGCTCGGCAAACAAAGAGAATGGATTTATCGTTGTCTATGTGTTCAATGTCGGAACAACAAGGTACTCTTCCTCGAAAATCATTCGCACACTGATTATGAAAGGTTTCATACCCAACTATAATTGCTGGACCAAGCACGGAAGAGGGGTTATGATGGAAGATGGTGAAGAAGAAGATGATGATAACAACTATCATCATATGTTTCTGAATCTGATGATCTTGCAATGGAAGATAATGGAGAGGAAAAAGGTGAAGAACGGGCATCGGATGAGCGGTGATGAACTTGGTAGGGTCATTTCGATGCAAAGCGAGGCGTGAAGCGGAAAATGAGAAGTTGAAGTTAGAGGGCATGTTAGAAGATCACAAGAAATTGTTGTACCCAAATTGTGAAGATGGCGCACAAAGCTCAGTACGACACTCGAATTGTTGCGATGGAAGGCGAGTGTGGTCTAACCGACTCCTCATTTGAAAAGATCTGAAAATAATGAAGCCAAGTTTCCAAAACATAACGAACTTCCCGAGAGTACCTCTGAAGCAAAGAAGACTCTCTGTCCTCTGGATTAGATGTGCAAAAGATACATGCATGCATTAATGAGCATCCTCTACATGGTAAGGAGTATGAGAATTTAGATAAATGCTTATGCAGCGTTGCGTATAAGATCGACGAGATGACCTGGTGATGTTGAGGAGAGCCCCTCGGAAGAGGGTTCTGCTAAGGTTATGTGGTATGCTCCTATAATACCAAGGTTGAAACGCATGTTCGGAAACAAAGAGCATGCCAGTTGTTGCGATGGCACAAAGAAGACCGTAAGAAAGGCGGGAGTTGAGACACCACTGATGGGTCACAGTGGAGAAAAATCGAGAGAGACTTCCCAGACTTTGCAGGTGACGCAAGGAACTTATGGTTTGGTCTAAGTACGGATGGCATGAATCCTTTTGGGGAGCAGAGCTGCAGTCACAGCACCAGGCCCATGACTCTATGTGGCATCCCGCAAAACCACTACTAGAAAATCGCGTTGAATTTGTGCATTGCATCGTCATCATCATATGTTGTTTGTCAAAAACTATTTTCGCAAAGCCCGATTTGTTTTCCAAACGCCCCATCTTAATTCGAATGCAACGCCGGTTCTCGGATTAATTATTTTGGCGCTATCGGTTTGCACGGCCGTTTAAATCAAATAAAAGTTTCATTGTTTTAGCGAGCGGTCGAGCGGGCCGAATCGACGACCACCCCCATTTTCTAAGCGGTCCACCTACACCCGCCCTTCTAAATCCTAAAGCTACCAAACCGACCTACCCACACACCCTCCACCTCACCCCAACCAATAGCCCCTCGCCACCTCACCTCTCCCTCTCCCCAAACTGAGGCGGCCACCTCACCCCTCCCTCTCCCTCACCGCCTCTCACCCAACCCACACCAACCAGCCCCACACCCACCACACACCCAACACACACGCCTGACGCACACTCCTCTTTGGCCCGCCCGCGTGCCACACCCCACGCCCCACTGTCCATCTCCCGGTCAACCTCCCCACCTCTGGCCGCTTGGGACCCACCCCACCGTCACAGCCTGCCCCACTGACCCTCCGTCCCTCTGTCCCGCCGCCTCGTCTTCTTCCTCTCTCTCAGGCGCCTCCTCTCTCTCCCGCGTGCTCCCGTCGCTCCCGACGCCCGGTCTTCCCGGCGCCATCTCAGGCCCGTCCCTCCCTTGCCGCTTCATGGAGCCTCCTTCCCCTTGGCCTCCGCGCCACCTCGCCTCGGCCCGGGCCGTCGGCCGCCAGCGTCCCGCTCACCTCGTCGCCCGGCCCGCCGCGCCCTTCCCGGCCGCCCGTCTCGCCTCCTGCCCCCCAAGCTCTCCTCCGCCCGACCCAGGCCTCGCCTTGGCCGGACTCGGTCGCCCCAGGCTCGCCCGTCCCCTTCCCACAGCGCCGCCTTCTCCTCACCTCCCGAGCCGCCTCGGCCAAGCCCCGAGGCCACCGCCTCCGCCGCGAGCCCGTCCGGCTCGCCACAGCGTCGACCTCCTCTCCATCTCGCGGACCGCCTCCCTGCCCAGCCGAGCCATTGTCGGCCTGCTCCGGCATGTCAGCCAAGCCCTGACGACCCAGCGGCCCTTCGCCAAGCCTCGCCGGACCGACCCCTCGAGCTCCTCGCCGTCCACAGCCTTCCTCCTCGCTTGGAGCCCTACTGCTGTCAAGGCCGACTCTCTGTTGTGCTCGCGTGCACCCAAGCCTCCTCGGCCTCGAGTTCGGCCCTGCCGCCGCCTTGTTCCGTCCCTGGCTCCTCTGCCCGAGCCAGCTCGGACTCCACGTCATGGGAGTGCCCTGGTGTTTGGCTCCTGCTGCCTGTGTGGTTACGGTGTTGTTGCAAAGCGAGGACCCGAAGACCCCAAGCTCTACTACAAGGGCACGAAGATCTCCTTCATGGAAGTCAAAGCCGAACCCGAAGACCTCCGTCATGGATCGTCGAGCACTTCTACACGGACCCACGGGATGACATGTTCTTCGCCCAAGGGCGACAAGGCTCTCTTCATGGATTTCGGGACCCCGACATCGAACGTCAAGATTATCGTCATAGAACCCGAAGGCCACATGTGCGACAAGTACTCCGACCCGGAACCAAGTTCGCCACCAACTAAAGACGGACTACGAGTTCTACTTCACGGATGCCAAGCGACAATATCTACTACCCCGATCCGAGACCCTAACCCCGGAGCCGAGAACGTTCCGTCGAACCCCGAGACCAACCCCGAACCCCGGAACCCCAAGTTCGTCGAGACCCCTCAACGTGTGAACCCCTTCCCGAAAACCCTATTTTATAACATAATAACAAATTGTTGCATATTTAATTGACATCTCGCATGCATATCTGTGGTTTGGGGGCCTTATGCCGATTCACCTAATAATTAAATATGGGGCCCATATGCGGGCAAATCTAGTCTCATATTGGCCTCATTTAAACTTGTGTAGCGAACCGGTGCCAACTTTTGTCTTGCTAATACAACATTTAATTTGTGGGGTAGGTAACGAACATGAACCGCCATAATAATTGTCGGGACCCCGGTTTCGCTTAATATGACCTAATTGCACCGCATCTTTGCCATGTCATACATCATACATGCATCATGCCGATCTTCTGCCGTTGTATTAAATATTGCATCCGGTGTTTCTTCTAGTGTTTTGCTTCTTCGCGGATAAGGCCGTTGAGTTGACGTGAGCTTCGCCCCGATCTTCGGTTGAACCTTCGACAATGTTTTCAGGCGAGCATCTCCCCCTTTCTAACTATCTTACTTTTATAGTATTTATTCCCTCCTGTTGATCTATTGCTATCTGTGTTGCGGTGCTCTAGTTTTCGTGCGTGATATCCCCCGACCTTATATTGCCTTGGACACATCCTATTACATTGTTTGGTAGATAGTTGGACTTGCGTCGTAGTCGCTTGCTCAAGTGTTGTTGCGTGTTGTCAAGTGCCACGCTTGTTGATGAATTGCCGCATGTTGATGTTGGAGATGATCATAGTTGTACTTATCGTTCACTTTAATTCCTGTTTAACAACTAAAAGAAGTAGCGAGGCATCGGTGGGTGATAGAAAATATTTGGTTTCGACGCCCACTTGTGTCCCGTAGGACCCCGAGTACTTGATACATGTTCCTTGATTTATCGCGCTATCCACATCCGGAGGTATATGGGACCCCCGAGCGAGCTTGATTCTCTTATTTCTTGGGGCCACAAACTACTTTGAGGTTTTATTTACGATCCTGTACTTATGCCATGCTACTTATGTATTTAAATTGTGCGAGGAGCACCTTTGTCTTGTTAGGATCGTGGGCACGATTCATGATGTCGACAAGCCCAGCCACTTTCGGGTTCCCGATCGTTCCGGCCGTCCCCACAACCTTAAGTCCGTCTCGAGGCCGGCCGTTCATGGTTCTACTTTAAGGGTGGCCCCTGAAATATTCTGAATCTGTGATTGTTCACCGTGAAAGCCTCGTTGGGTTTTGATTTGGTTTTTCCGAGGTTGATCGAGCGTGTGTTGCTATTGGTGCACCCGGCGGGTAAAACTTTACGAAAGCCGTGTCGCGGATATGGACGACTTGGAGCCTGATATCTCGATCATAGACAAGCATAACTAAAGTTTATTGCTATAAATCTGACTTTATAATGACTAGTAATCAGCTTCACTATAATGGAATGGCTAATTAATACTGCCCACAATTGCTTGTTTGGAGTGTCGCTTGCGACCATTGTACCTGACTAGTAAGTAATGCAACTACAACGGAATGGCTAAATAAAAGTACCAACTCTTTGGGTTTTGGGTTATCTCATGCTATCTGTATCTGATTAGTAAGTGTTGCAACTATAACGGAATGGTTAACTAAAAATGGCCCACTGCTTATTTCTTTATCAGGATGATTATCTAAACCTGACTAGTAATTGCTACAATGATAACTGAACAAGTAAAACTGCCAACTGTGTGAGTTCCTCGGTTGACTTCCTCGTTTGGTCTCGAGGGGGAAACGCCAGGACGGGTTTGTTTGATGGTAGTATCAGGTTGGATCCGAATAGGTCTTCCTTACCCCCCTCTGATAGCCGCCAGTAGTATCGGGTCTCTATAGGTTGTCCGATTGCATCTTTGCTGCGCTCGATCCACCATACCTATGTGGCGAGGGGCCGAATTCTAGCCTCGCTGTGTCTTGACCTCGATCGACGCTCCTTCTTTTCCTTTGTCGGCCCCACTTCTGTTTAAGCAGGTTTTGAGATCGACGCCGTTAGCAGGGTTACCCTTCCGGCTTGGCCTGGGCAAGGTTATGGACGCCATTGGTTATTCTTCAGGGCTCTTAGCCTCATTTGCATCTTATCCGTAGTCGGACGCTCTATCATTTTCAAGGTGATTTGGATCTTTGTATAATATATATGTATTCTTGACTCTTTGGTGTTGTTATATATATCTCTCTTACGTGGGTCCCATCGAGGACTGTTGTGTAATGTTATTACTTTATTCCACCGCGAAAGTGCTGGTGGGCACCTTTGAATCGTTTCTATGCGGGTTTGGCGGGTTTCGCTAAAACTTGCATAGGTCCGATCGAGGGTGTTCTGAGTGGTATCGAGCTCGTGATTGCGATACCCCAAGTCCAAATGTAGGATAACCTAGCTAACGGCCGAAGTAGAGTGTCAAAACTATTTTCGAAAAATCGGTTGGATAGTTCTGATTAGGTCTGATTTTACTTCTTACCCCTCTGCTATTCTCCTCTTATCCCGACGTGTTTTGAATCTGCTCTCTTCTCTTTCTTCGAGTCCAGGACTTCTCGTGGTTGGGTTTTCCGTCGTACCTTCAGGGTTTCGCTTCCTCCTCTGATAACGATGTTCTACCATCCGGTGTTCAAGCTGCCTGATGAATCCGTCTACGGTGTTACCATTCTTTGTTCCTTGCTTGTGCCTTCCGGTGTTTTCCGACGCGACGACATCCTCTACGCCAGATCCGATGCAGAGTCTGCATCACTCCTTTGTTCCGAACCTCGCTTGTCGAGATCTTCAGTCTGATTCCGAGAGTTGGTTGCATAATCCGCCCATTAGTGTGCAGAGTAATGGTTTGGGTGCGCGATGGACTGATCACCATCCGACTACTCTTATCATTCACTCTTGTACCTCGAATCAGTGGATCCAGCAGTTTTACTCTGTCCACGGAAGTTAGGGGTGGCTTTATTTGTTGATACCTCTACCTTCGACTTGTTGTTCCCGGAGTGTTCTCGCGACGATCACGGAAAACGACCTCTTGTTAGTGGTGTCGCGAGGAACTACACGATGCGAGAAGACGCAGTTCGCCGACCTTCCTTCCGGTACCATGAGGCGGATCTCGAGGGCGAGATCCATTGTTAGTGGTGTCGGTGTGGCATCCATAAAACCACTACTAGAAAATCGCGTTGAATTTGTGCATTGCATCGTCATCATCATATGTTGTTTGTCAAAAACTATTTTCGCAAAGCCCGATTTGTTTTCCAAACGCCCCATCTTAATTCAAATGCAAAGCCCGGTTCTCCGGATTAATTATTTTTGGCCGCTATCGGTTTGCACACGGCCCGTTTAAATCAAATAAAAAGTTTCATTGTTTTAGCGGGGGCAGTCGAACGGGCCGAATCGACCCGAACGACCACCCCCATTTTCTAAACGGTCCACCTACACCCGCCCTTCTAAATCCTAAAGCTACCAAACTGACCTACCCACACACCCCCTCCACCTCACCCCAACCAATAGCCCCTCGCCACCTCACCTCTCTCCCTCTCCCCACCCAACCAGAGGCAGCCACCTCACCCCACTCCCCCTCTCTCCCTCACCTGCCTCTCACCCAACCCACACCAACCAGCCCCACACCCACCACACACCCAACACACGCTGAGCACGCACGCACACTCCCTGGCACCCGGGCCCCGCCGCGTGCCACCTGCCCACGTCCCCACCTGTCCATCTCCCAGTCAACCTCCCCACCTCTGGCCCGCCTGGGACCCACACCCCACCGTCACAGCCTCTGGCCCCACCAGACCCTCCCGTCCCTCTGTCCCGCTCGCCCTCGTCTTCTTCCTCTCCCCCTCTGTGCGCGCCTCCTCTCTCTCCCCGCGTGCTCCCCGTCCGCTCCCGACGCCGGTCTTCCCGTGAAGCGCCAGCTCCCTCCTCCTCAGGCGCCGCTGCTGGAGCCTCCCTTCCCGCCCGCCCGCGCCACCTCGCCTCGGCCGGGCCCGTCGGCCATGTGGCCGTCCGCTCACCTCGTCGCCCGGCCCGACGCGCCTTCCAGGCCGCCCGTCTCGCCTTCTGCCCCCCCAAGCTCTGCTCGCCCGACCAGGCCTCCAGCGCCCGGACTCGGTCGCCCGAGGCTCGCCCGTCCTTCAAGCGCCCGCGCCTCGCCACCTCGAGCCGCCTCGGCCAAGCTCAGCTGCCATACCGCTGCCCTGGCGAGCCCGTCTTGGGCTCGCCAGCGTCGACCTCCCTCCATCTCGCTGACCCGCCTCCGAGCCCATTGCGAGCCTGCTCCGGCCGTGCCAGCGCGCCCAGCGACCCAGGCCCGCTTCGCCAAGCCTCATGGGACCGACCCCCTCGAGCTCCTCGCCGTCCGGCCTTCCTCCTCATGGAGCCCTGCTGCGTCGTCCGCGCGACCTCTCTGTGCTTGCGTGCACCAAGCCGCGGCCTCCTCGGCCTTGAGTTCTGCCGCCGCCTTGTTCCGGTCTGGCTCCTCTGCCGAGCCATTTCGGCCTCCACGTCATGGGAGTGCCCGGTGTTTGGCTCCGCTTTGCTGTGGTTACGGTGTTGTTGCAAGCGAGGACCCAAAGACCCCAAGCTCTACTACAAGGGCACGAAGATCTCCTTCATGGAAGTCAAAGCGGACCAAGACCTCCGTCATGGATCGCCGAGCACTTCTACGGACCCACGGGATGACATGTTCTTCGCCAAAGGCGACAAGGCTCTCTTCATGGATTTGGGACCCCGACATCGAACGTCAAGATCATCGTCATAGAACCGAAGGCCACATGCGACAAGTACTCCGACCCGGAACCAAGTTCGCCACCGACTAAAGACGGACTACGAGTTCTACTTCACGGATGCCAAGCGACAAGATCTACTACCCCGATCCGAGACCCTAACCCCGGAGCCGAGAACGTTCCGTCGAACCCCGAGACTAACCCCGAACCCCGGAACCCCAAGTTCGTCGAGACCCCTCAACGTGTGAACCCCTTCCCGAAAACCCTATTTTATAACATAATAACAAATTGTTGCATATTTAATTGACATCTCGCATGCATATCTGTGGTTTGGGGGCCTTATGCCGATTCACCTAATAATTAAATATGGGGCCCATATGCGGGCAAATCTAGTCTCATATTGGCCTCATTTAAACTTGTGTAGCGAACCGGTGCCAACTTTTGTCTTGCTAATACAACATTTAATTTGTGGGGTAGGTAACGAACATGAACCGCCATAATAATTGTCGGGACCCCGGTTCCGCTTAATATGACCTAATTGCACCGCATCTTTGCCATGTCATACATCATACATGCATCATGCCGATCTTCTGCCGTTGTATTAAATATTGCATCCGGTGTTTCTTCTAGTGTTTTGCTTCTTCGCGGATAAGGCCGTTGAGTTGACGTGAGCCGCCCGATCTTCGGTTGAACCTTCGACAATGTTTTCAGGCGAGCATCTCCCCCTTTCTAACTATCTTACTTTTATAGTATTTATTCCCTCCTGTTGATCTATTGCTATCTGTGTTGCGGTGCTCTAGTTTTCGTACCCGTGATATCCCCCTGCAGCCTTATATTGCCTTGGACACATCCTATTACCTGTTGTTTGGTAGATAGTTGGACTTGCGCGTCGTAGTCGCTTGCTCAAGTGTTGTTGCGTGTTGTCAAGTGCCACAGTTGTTGATGAATTGCCGCATGTTGATGTTGGAGATGATCATAGTTGTACTTATCGTTCACTTTAATTCCTGTTTAACAACTAAAACTGAAGTAAGCAGAGGCATCGGTGGGTGATAGAAAATATTTGGTTTCCGAACGCCCACTTGTGTCCTGTAGGACCCCGAGTACTTGATACCTGTTCCTTGATTTATCGCGCTATCCACATCCGGGAGGTATATGGGACCCCCGAGCGAGCTTGATTGGTCTTATTTCTTGGGGCCAAACTATTTTGAGGTTTTATTTACGATCCTGTACTTATGCCATGCTACTTATGTATTTAAATTGTGCGAGGAGCACCTTTGTCTTTTTAGGATCGTGGCACGATTCATGTGTCGACAAGCCCAGCCACACTTCGGGTTCCATCGTTCTGGCCGTCCCCCACAACCTTAAGTCCGTCTGAGCGGCCGGCCGTTCTTGGGTTCTACTTTAAGGGTGGCCCCTGAAATATTTGAATCTGTGATTGTTCGGTCGTGAAAGCCTCGTTGGGTTTTGATTTGGTTTTTCGAGGTTGATCGGCGTGTGTTGCTATTGGTGCACCGGACGGGTAAAACTTTCGAAGCCGTGTCAAGCGGATATGGACTTAGCACGATATCTCGATCATAGACAAGCATAACTAAAGTTTATTGCTATAAATCGACTTTATAATGACTAGTAATCAGCTTCACTATAATGGAATGGCTAATTAATACTGCCCACAATTGCTTGTTTGGGTGTAAACGCGACCATTGTACCTGACTAGTAAGTAATGCAACTACAACGGAATGGCTAAATAAAAGTACCAACAACTGCTGGGTTTTGGGTTATCTCATGCTATCTGTATCTGATTAGTAAGTGTTGCAACTATAACGGAATGGTTAACTAAAAATGGCCCACTGCTTATTTCTTTATCAGGATGATTATCTAAACCTGACTAGTAATTGCTACAATGATAACTGAACAAGTAAAACTGCCAACTGTGTGAGTTCCTCGGTTGACTTCCTCGTTTGGTCTCGAGGGGGAAACGCCAGGACGGGTTTGTTTGATGGTAGTATCAGGTTGGATCCGAATAGGTCTTCCTTACCCCCCCTCTGATAGCCGCATGAGTATCGGGTCTCTATAGGTTGTCCGATTGCATGCTGCTGCCGCTCGATCCACCATACCTATGTAGGCGAGGACCGAATTCTAGCCTCGTAGTGTCTTGGCCTCGATCGGCTCCTTCTTTTCCTTTGCCCTTTGGCACCCTTTTGTTTAAGCGGGTTTTGAGATCGGCCGTTAGCAGGGTTACCCTTCGGCAGCTGGGCAGTTATGGGCGCCATTGGTTATTCTTGGGCTCTTAGCCTCATTTGCATCTTATCCGTAGTCGGACTCTATCATTTTCAAGGTGATTTGAATCTTTGTATAATATATCGTATTCTTGACTCTTTGAGTCAGTTTATATATCTGTTCTGTGGGTCCCATCGAGGACTGTTGTGTAATGTTATTACTTCGTATTCCACCCGCACGAAAGTGCCTGGTGGGCACCTTTGAATCGTTTCTATGCGGGTTTGGCGGGTTTCGCTAAAACTTGCATAGGTCCAATTCTGAGGGTGTTACACTCTATGTATCTACAACCTGCCTCCTTGGTTGTGCATGAAGCGTAAGTTCATTATGATGCCAGTGCTCATCCAAGGCCCGAAGCAACCGGGCAACGACATTGATGTGTACCTTAGGCCATTAGTTGAAAAACTCTTACAGTTGTGGGGCAAACCAGGTGTACGTGCGTGGGATGAGAACAAACAGGAGCCATTTAATCTACGAGGGTTGTTATTCGTAACCATCAATGATTGGCCTGCTCTTAGTAACCTTTCGGAATGACAAACAAAGGATATAAGGCATGCACCTTTGTTTAGATAATCGAAGGTACATATTTGCATAAATGCAAGAAGGTTGTGTACCTAGCGAATCGACGATTTCTTGACCAATCATCCGTGAAAGAAAGGCAAGCATTTCAAAGGTGAGGCAGATCAGGAAGAAGCCTGAACTCCCAGGTGGTGATGATGTATTTGGTATGGTCAAGGACATAGAAGTAATCTTTGGAAAGGGTCCCGACGGTCAATCAGTTCGAGCAGCGTCGCTACGGACACACACCCATGTGGAAGAAGAAATCTATATTTTGGGAGCTGCCATATTGGAAAGTCCTGCGTGTCCGCTCTTCAATCGACGTGATGCACGTGACGAAGAATCTCTACGTGAACCTGCTAGTATTCCTAGGCGTGTATGGGAAGACAAAAGATACACTTGAAGCACGGGAGGACCAACAAATTATGAAAGACCCAAAGAACATGCATACAGATAACAAGACGGATAAAGGGCGTCACTTAAGTCGTGCCAGCTATGCTCTTACCAAAGCAGAAGGAAATCTTTTGAAGTCCTTACTGATATCAAGGTGTCGTCGGGCTTCTCATCTAATATAAAGGGATAATAAATATGGCGGAAAAAGTTCCAAAACCTGAAGTCTCATAGTGTCACATGATTATGACGATTGCTTCCGATTGCATTGAGGGGCTTCTACGGAAAATGTTCGAGTACCCATTGTGAAGCTGTGCATTCCTCAATGCAATATCTCGAAGGTAATCAATCCAGATATTACGCCAAGGTTACACAAGGATGTGGTACAATGTCTTGTTAGTTTTGAATTGGTGTTCACACCATCCTTCTTCAATATTATGACGCATCTACTGGTTCATCTAGTGGAAGAGATTGTCATTCTCGTTCCGGTATTTCTGCACAATATGTTCGCCTTTGAGAGGTTCATGGGAGTCTTAAAGAAATATGTTCATAACCGTGCTAGACCAGAAGGAAGCATCTCCAAGGGATATGGAAGAGAGGAGGTCATTGAGTTTTGTGTTGACTTTATTCCTGACCTTAAGCCGATTGGTGTTTCGACTCGCGGCATGAGGGAAGACTAAGTGGAAAAACCTGGGAAAGAAAGCAATGATATGTAGGGACGGGATTCTTTCACTAAAGCACACTACACAGGTTCTACATAATTCCACCTTGGCATTTCGTATATGGAGGAACACAAGAATATTATACGCTCCAAAAACCGGGAAGCTGAATCATGGATTCTGAGATGAACACATGAAGTCTTTCGGTGGTTGGATGCGGACACATCTCTTGAATGACACCCTTGTTGGAGATCAGCTATACTTGTTGGCGCGTCACCATCTTCTCTTGTATTGAATTTCCAAGTCGAAATAAATGGGAATACATTCTACACGATCGCCCAAGATAAAGAGCACCAACCAAAATAGTGGTGTCCGCTTTGATGCAATAGACGAGAATGGACAAAAGGACACATATTATGGTTACATAGAGGAGATATGGGAACTAGACTATGGAGTCTCTTTTAAGGTCCCTTTGTTTACGCAAATGGGTCAACTTTGAATGGGGAAGGGTAAAGATAGACCGGTTATGCGGAATGACAACGGTGGATCTCAACAATCTTGGTTATAGAGATGAACCATTCGTCCTAGCCAATGATGTGTCTCAGGTTTTCTATGTGAAGGACATGTCCTCCAGACCGAAAAAAAGAAAAAATATGCAAATGAATACATCATATGATGAGCCAAAGCGTCACATAGTTCTTTCAGGGAAAAGAAACATCGTGGGAATCGAGGACAAGACAGACATGTCAGAAGATTATAATAAGTTTGATGAAATTCCGCCCTTCACAGTGAAAACTGACCCAAGCATTCCGTTAAGTAAAGAAGATGCTCCATGGTTACGTCTGAAGCGGTCATAAGGAATGACATATGCCAAGAAGTTCATGCTCATATTATGTAACTCTAGTTCATGTCTTTCACGGTTTGTGGCTTGACCGAAGGATATCTTTCGCGGTTTGTGGCCTTTAGTCCCGGTTTTGTAGTCTCAGTTTTTAATATTAATAAATGTCTTGAGTGTTAGTCCCATTTTGTGGCTGGACCGGGAGTGCCTCTATGACCAGTTTCGGAGATGGGAGGCCAGGCTCGTCGGCATCTCCTGGCCGCAAGTGGTGTCCTGCTCTCGAAAACCATCTTGCAGCTTGTAACTTCACTAACTAGATCAATACGCCTCGGAGCTAACTAATTTCACATATTAGGAGTGCCTCTATGACCAGTTCTCGGAGATGCCGGAGGACTGGGCTCGTCGGCATCTCCAACTGGCCTTGTGATGGTATCCTGCTCTCGAAAACCATCTTGCAGCTTGTAACTTCACTAACTAGATCAATACGCCTCGGAGCTAACTAATTTCACATATTAGGAGTGCCTCTATGACAGTTTCTCGGAGATGCCGGAGGACTGGGCTCGTCGGCATCTCCACAAACTGGCCGCAGATGGTGTCCTGCTCGAAAACCATCTTGCAGCTTGTAACTTCACTAACTAGATCAATACGCCTGAGCTAACTAATTTCACATATTAGGAGTGCCTCTATGACGATTCTCGGAGATGCCGAGGACTGGGCTCGTCGGCATCTCCACGAATGCCGTAGTGGTGTCCTCGCTCTCTAAAACCATCTTGGAGATGCCTCAAACTGGTGGAGGCTGGACTCACAAGGATGCATATTTATAGTACAAGCAGCTCGGCATAATGTCGACACTCACGACATAATGTCGACACTCACCTATTATTAGTGTTGACTCATCTTTAGTCGGTTGGTGTCTCCAACCGGACTAAATTCATCTTTAGTCGGTTGGTGACACCATACGGGACAAGGTACAAGCCGCGACATAATGTCGACACTCACCCCTATTATTAGTGTTGTCCGGCCCACTGCGCATAATCCTTCTTGATCATGTTGGTTTCTCCAACCGAGACTAAATATGAACCCTCTCTTTATATAGGCATTTCCCTCTATTTATTAGGTAACACTTAAGACATTTATTAATATTAAAACCGGGACAAATCGGGACTAGCTAACACTCGTGCCTAAAGCGCCCCTTTAGTCATAATCATGCCTAGTCCTATAGTACGCAGCTTGTGGTCTTCATCGTGCCGCCATCATCATCGCCATCGTCACCGCCACTCCGGATCATCAGCCCATCCATGGCATATACGGGGCCATTCCAACCTCGATTCACGGCGGGTGGGAGAGGTCTCTGGAAGACGATGCCGCCAGGTGTGGCCACGATGGCGGGTGGACTCGTGGGCACCGTGGCGAGGATGGTCTCCCCGGCGATGTAGCGCATCACTGATGATAGTACGGTTCTCCCACCATGCAGACGGCCGACTTCGTTGTGGTTCACCGGTGGCGCCATCACCCTCGTACTGGCGAGCTCCCTTTCACGCCTATTAGCGAAGAAGGCATTCGGTGTCATAGTTGTCGGGATCCCACTGGGATCCATCCGCTCGGCGTGAGCTCGTGGTAGAAGTGGTTTGTGATGGCCGCTGACGTGCGGAACCTTGAGGGGAGGGACAGAACCCTCCAAAGATTCAACATCCGGCGTGAGGCGGTACCAGTGGACAAGGGTAGTTGGGCGCCTGACGCCTCGGTCTCCTCGGTCGAATGGCCCAAGAGGCGTTGTCCATTGTTCTAAGAGAGGAAGGTGTGGATGTGTGGATAGCCATGACACGATCACCCTAAATATAGAGGAAAGGGTGGGAAAACTTGGCGTGAAGCTTTGGGAAATTATGGAATATCTTTAGTCCCTTAGTGACTACATCCGACTAAAAGCTCTAGTAGAAAGGAAAGGCGGAAAACTTGGCGGAAGAGGTGGAAATGGCGGAAAATATTTTTAGTCGGTTTGAATACATCGGACTAAATTTGTGCTTGAACAATGATCATGTTTGAAAAACCCTTTTCCATTTTCGGCGCAAAAACGGGTCTTTTGTGAAGTAACCACCAAAATGCCGTTTCACAATGCTACCGTCCCATTTTCCTAAAATACTAGACCACCTTACATGGACTATCTCCCAACGGGTACATCTCAAACCTTTTCGTCCATCCCGGGTAAAAAGGACAAATGTCTGCCGAATCGGTGAAGTGGGTCGGTTTGTACTACAGTACATGATCTATCACCCGTGATTTTTGAAAAAATCATTTTAGACTCGCAATATGTGGTTTCTTGGAGATCCAATGCAAGTTCTAACGATGCCCGTCCCTATCTTCATGCACACGGTTCGACCATAGTTAGAAATTCAGATAATTCAAAGCGGGCATAATAAATTCAAAAAATCCGAACAATGAAAATCCTTGGCGTGGTGTCATATTATGTTACATAGTTGAAAGGAAAAATACCAGACTTGGTATATTGATCATGTTTCAAAAAACCTTCACAAAATGACCTATCATGTTCGAGGTTTCATGGCTTTCGGTCCAAATGACCGATGTTATATCTGAATCACGGAATAGTTTGTGATGTTGTGCCCATATTATGCATGTGTGTGGACATTGGTATGGAGAACAATGTTGCAGGAGGAAGTTTTCCTTTTGTCGCGGAAAAGCCCTTTTCCATTTTCCGAGCGCAAAAAGCGGTCGCTTTTGAAGTAACCACCAAAATGCCGTTCACAATGCTACCGTCCCATTTTCCTAAAATACTAGACCACCTTACATGGACTATCTCCCAACGGTACATCTCAAACCTTTTCGTCCATCCCGGGTAAAAGGACAAATGTCTGAGACCAGAGAAGTGGGTCCGGTTTGTACTGCAGGTACATGATCTATCGCCCGTGATTTTTTGAAAAAATCATTTTTAGACTCGCAATATGTGGTTTCTTCAGAGATCCAATGCAAGTTCTAACGATGCCCGTCCCCTATCTTCATGCACACCGGTTCGACCATAGTTAGAAATTGAGATAATTCAAAACGGGCATAATAAATTCAAAAAAATCCGAACAATGAAAATCCTTCGCGTGGTGTCATATTATGTTACATAGTTGAAAGGAAAAATACCAGACTTGGTATATTGATCATGTTTCGAAAAAACCTTCACAAAATGACCTATCATGTTCGAGGTTTCATGGCTTTCGGTCCAAATGACCGATGTTATGTGCTGAATCACGGCATAGTTTGTGATGTTGTGCCCATATTATGCATGTGTGTGGACATTGGTATGGAGAACAATGTTGCAGGAGGAAGTTTTCCTTTTTGTCGCACGGAAAAGCCCTTTTCCATTTTCCGAGCGCAAAAAATGGGTCGTTTTGTGAAGTAACCACCAAAATGCCGTTTCACAATGCTACCGTCCCATTTTCCTAAAATACTAGACCACCTTACATGGACTATCTCCCAACCGGTACATCTCAAACCTTTTCGTCCATCCCGGGTAAAAAGGACAAATGTCTGTCGAATCGGTAGGAAGTGGGTCCGGTTTGTACTACAGGTACATGATCTATCGCCCGTGATTTTTTGAAAAAATCATTTTTAGACTCGCAATATGTGGTTTCTTCAGAGATCCAATGCAAGTTCTAACGATGCCCGTCCCTATCTTCATGCACACGGTTCGACCATAGTTAGAAATTGAGATAATTCAAAACGGGCATAATAAATTCAAAAAAATCCGAACAATGAAAATCCTTGGCGTGGTGTCATATTATGTTACATAGTTGAAAGGAAAAATACGGACTTGGTATATTGATCATGTTTCAAAAACCTTCACAAAATGACCTATCATGTTCGAGGTTTCATGGCTTTCGGTCCAAATGACCGATGTTATGTCTTGAATCACGGCATAGTTTGTGATGTTGTGCCCATATTATGCATGTGTGTGGACATTGGTATGGAGAACAATGTTGCGGAGGAAGTTTTCCTTTTGTCATGCGGAAAAGCCCTTTTCCATTTTCCGGCAAAAACGGGTCGTTTTGTGAAGTAACCACCAAAATGCCGTTTCACAATGCTACCGTCCCATTTTCCTAAAATACTAGACCACCTTACATGGACTATCTCCCAAGGTACATCTCAAACCTTTTCGTCCATCCGGGTAAAAGGACAAATGTCTGCCGAATCGGCAGGAAGTGGTCCGGTTTGTACTAGTACATGATCTATCGCCCGTGATTTTTTGAAAAAAATCATTTTTAGACTCGCAATATGTGGTTTCTTCAGAGATCCAATGCAAGTTCTAACGATGCTCGTCCCCTATCTTCATGCACACCGGTTCGACCATAGTTAGAAATTCAGATAATTCAAAATGGGCATAATAAATTCAAAAAAATCCGAACAATGAAAATCCTTCGCGTGGTGTCATATTATGTTACATAGTTGAAAGGAAAAATACCAGACTTGGTATATTGATCATGTTTCGAAAAAACCTTCACAAAATGACCTATCATGTTCGAGGTTTCATGGCTTTCGGTCCAAATGACCGATGTTATGTGTTGAATCACGGCATAGTTTGTGATGTTGTGCCCATATTATGCATGTGTGTGGACATTGGTATGGAGAACAATGTTGCAGAGGAAGTTTTCCTTTTTATGCATGAAAAAGCCCTTTTCCATTTTCCGAAAAAAAAAAGTCGTTTAAAATTAATATTCAAAAATAGAATATAAGTTAATTCATTTTAAAAGGTTACATTAATTATTTTTTAAAAATAGAATATGTTTTTGAATTATTTATTCAAATCCATACACTTCTTATGTTTAAAGTTTTTCTAAATTCCAAATTGATATTAAAAAAATATAAGTTAATTCATTTTTAATTGTAAATGGTTCATATTTTAAATGGTTACATTGATTATTTTTTAAAACAGAAAATGTTTTTGAATTATTTATTTAAATCCAAACACATTTTATGTTTAAATTTTTTCTAAATTCCAAATTGATATTAAAAAAATATAAGTTAATTCATTTTTAATTGTAAATGGTTCATATTTTAAATGGTTACATTAATTATTTTTTAAAACAGAAAATGGTTTTGAATTATTTATTCAAATCCAAACACTTTTTATGTTTAAAGTTTTTCTAAATTCCAAATTAATTATCATTTAAAAAACAATACAAATTTAAACCCCAAAATAAAAAATAAGCGGAAACAGAGACAAAATACCAAATTTTTTGAAAGCAGAATATGTCGGTTGGAGCCACCAGGACTAAAGACCCTCAAGGCCAACGCTGGGCTGAAAATATTGGAGTATAGGTCCGGTTGGTGGCTCCAACCGGGACGTATGCCCCTTTAGTCCCGGTTGGAGCCACCAACCGGGACTAAAGGCCCTTCGTTTATAACTGGGTGCCCCTCCTCTTCTTCTTCTTCCCCATCTCATTCATCGACGCTACACTGTGAACCCCCCACCCCCTGGCAACGCCGAGAAACTCGCCGAGGAGCTCCGCCCGTCTTGGCTAATCTCTAAGCCAAAGGAATCGTCCTTTCGGCCTTAATCAAGCTCGCAACCCATCTTCCCGAGCTCGGCCGGTCGATTCGCCTCGTTCCACCCCTTGCTTCCCCGACCCCGGCATCGCGTTCGTGGTGAGCCACTGGTGCTCTAGCACCTCTTCACACGCTCCCTGTCTCTCTAGCTCTACCGCGACGACCATCTGCCGCCCCCGCCTCTGTCACTTGTTGTGCTCGTCGCTCGGCGACCAATAATGGGCGCACCCACCATATCGTTCGCCTCGACGAGCTCTTTTCGAATGTGCACACCCATGATCCTTGGTCGCTCCCGTGGTCGTCGACCACCGCTGCCTTGGCCCGTCGTGGTGACGTGGTGCTCAGCGTGGGGGCCGTGTCGCCGTCCCACTCGACCCTTAGAGGCTAGGTGCCTCTATGGTGCAGTTAGCCGTGGCTCGGTGGGAGGCCGAGGCCACGGCCCTCTGCCCACTGTGGCTAGGTGCCCGGCCTGCGTGAGGCCGAGGTGGCCACTTGCCTCGTCACCATCTGTGGCTAGCAGATGGCGGTAAAAATGTTTTCTGTTTGTTTAAATTGAAATGGTTTAATTAAATCCATAAATTGATATAATATTGTTAATTCAATAATTAATTATTTATAACTCTAAAAATACAAATAATATATCAAAATGTTCAGAAAATGAGATCTAACTATTTAACCTATAATCATGCATTGTTCAAACTTTCAAGACAAGTTTAATTAGAAAACAAAATCAACCCTCTCATATATCCAGGAGTTTCACCGAGTTAGGGTTTTCACCCTGGAACCCGCTTAAATTGCCGAGCATGTCTTAGGGTTACTTTTTAATACAAATTAACTTGTCATATCATTATCCTTGTCATACTATGGTGCAAAAGGTTTAAACATTTGATTTAATAATTTCAGAATTTGAATAAAACTTGTAAATTCAATAACTTTTAATCTGTAATTCAGAAAAATACAAATAATATACCAAAATGTTCAGAAAAATGAGAACTATCTATCTATGCCATAATCATGCATTGTTCAACAACTTAAATAACAAGTTTAATTAGACAGGTGATTTCGGAGTTCCTTGAGTTAGGGTTTGCGCCCCTCGGAACCCCGATTAACTTGTCGAGCATGCTTTAGGGTTACATTCCAATGCACATTAACTTGTCGTCTCATCATCATTGCTTGAGCATTGCATCGATGCCATGTGTTGATTGTTTCCCTTTCTTTCCGGTGATTTGGTTCTTCTCGGTAGAATACGATATCGAGATCGAGATCGATTCCAATATGGTATTTTGTTAGTATCTAGTGTTACCTATGCTGGATAGTTTCCTTTGTAGCCTTATACTCATGTTCCTCTCATATGCATCCGAGGTTTCTCCGAACTAGGTTTTACACCCTCTAACTCGGAATATTGATTTTAGTTGATTTTAGTTAAAGTTACCTATCTACTACACGCTTTCCTTTTGTAGATAGGTTTAGGGTTTCTCTTCATTTTTATTATTGTGTATGTATATATTAGGTTTCTCTTTAACTTTCTCCTTTAGCCGCTTTGACTTATTCGCTTTTCCACCTATGCGTAAAATATGGACCCACACGCGTAGACGAAGAAAAGGAAGAGTTGATCCAAGGTGTGATCCGTGGGGAAGATAATTTAGACGTATCAACGTTTACGAACAACTCCGTGAGGGTGATCCTCTTTACCGGAGTAGACAACTTGTTTGAGGTTGAAGGTGTTGCCTTCATGAGGGAGAAGGCGATGCCTTGTGTAATCGAGAAGACGACCGCTCGCAAGGTGCATGTAATATAAATCAATTCATTAATTAATCATCTGCTATCTATATAGAAATAGTAACGGCGATCTTTCTTCTTTTAGCCTCCTGATCGAAGGAATCTCTGAAAAGAGCGACGAGGCCCAACCAAAAAGTTGCAATACCATGAGAGGTTCAGGATCGAAGATGTCGTCAGAGACGGCAGATCGACTCCCAAAGTTGTCGCAACCAAATTTGTGGCACAATGCGGAGTAATCGTTAGGGACTTAATCCCGATCACCATTAGAAATTGGAATAGGCCTGCTAATGCGATGAAGAGGGAACATGTTTATTTGTCCCTAACCACGCCAAAGATTTACTATGGAAGAGGCTCATGGTTAATTTCAAACACCGAAGATAGAGCTGGATCCAAATGCGGAGGATCCATTGAGGACGCCTTACAACATGGGAGAGCCATGGAGGCTAAGGTCGTGGAGCTTTGAAGAAGATGGCCCAGTTTTCACCAATCGGAAGAAAAGATTGCACCTTGACTATGTCGTGAAAAGAAGACTCGATTTCAAGAATATTCAGTTTGAGAAGATAAAACCATTCGGGATGAGTTTGTGGAATACAAGAAATCGTAAAAAGCTAAGAAAATGTCCGAAACGAATAAGTTGAATGATGCTAACAAGAAGTATCACCATACTATGGGGCAAGGTGGCTGTGGTGGCATTCCTAAGTGGGAGAAACTTGAGCAGAACCGCGTGATAAAAATATCACCCTGCAGATGCATTTATTGGGTAGAACGTGCAAGGAATTGGTTTTACGGGCATGGGGCACGTTGGACTCGGAAGGAGGTGTATATATACCATACGACATAAAGAAGACCCTTGCCAATCGAGAGGATGAGAAAAGCAAGAAGGTTAAAAGATGGGGACTTCATTCCCGATAGAGAGAATGATGAGCTCACACTCGCCCTTGGAAATAAGGAACATGATGGACGAACACGAGGCACAATAGGCTCCCAATCATGGAGGACTGGGTTTCAAGAGAGGAAGAAATATCCCGATAGAAGCCGTCGAGGAGTAAGGACAGGCGGCTTGAAGCAGAAGTCGAAAGAGCGAATGCGTTTAATTGAAGAACGATTAAAGCAACAACAAGATGAAATTAACTCACTTAAAGAGCAAAGTACTGCGCCCCATCTCAAGAAGACACCGCATTCGATGCTACCGCCTATCGAATAATCAAAAAGCAGTGGCTTCCACCGAGGTCCCGGTGATGACAATGGCGATGCCGATGATGCACCGACGATGGCTCTGCTATTACCCAAAGGTGGATGATATCACGGAGATGACACATCGCGAGCTACATGTCAAAGTTGTGAACATATCAATGAAGGTGGCGTCGGCTATGCCTTACCAAGTGGACCCACACCAACTTACCACCGTCCGGTTCCAGAGAGGGCTACGCTGTTGTCGGCGTGGATGAAATCATGCCCACCTTTGAGGTTTTGGATCTTCACTACCCCGCCGGTGAAGGGATGTGATCGTGGTGACGCAAAAACGCCACCATTCTATGGCCAAGGATTGTATCGTTCAAATCACACGCCAAGGCCATCTTCGCCGCCTCACCCGTCTCCAGCGAGGTCGCCGCCGCTGGCAGCTTCGCCGCCTCACCCGCCCGCCGCCACCAATCTCCGTGCAGCCATCGCCGCGGAGCCATCGCCACGCCAGATAAAAAGCGAAGCGCATCGCCATCGTGGCCGAAGCGATCGCCAAACGTAAACAAGAGCCTCTTCCAAAAGTACCAACGGTTCCTCCCAAGAGAGCTTATGACAGATCAAGAGGAGATCGGCGATCATTGATGCGAACGACAGCGTTTTAAGCTGTCGAGGGCCGAAAGAGCCAGAGTTCCTCAAAGACCAAAGAAGAAAAGCCAAAGTGTTGAAAATGCTAAAGACTCTTCATCAACCCGAGCCAAAGCTGTCATCGACTATGAGCGTTCTATTCTCAAGTCACATGCAGACAAAAAGCCTCAAGAGCAAGAGATCGATGCAAGCGGAAATCTGTTGCCCAGCTCGGAGAACAAGCAAACAGACTTGCGCCTCTCAAGGTGATTTCTCAAACCAATGTGGGTCGAGCAAATATAAATAAGAGCAAGATGATCCGAGGTAGTTGCATTAACACGGAGAAGCGCCGCTGCTCAAGGTATGAGTATTGCCCAAGACTTATCCCGCTTAGAGTTCTTCCCGGAGTGAAGTAGCATACCAATACCAAGACGGAAAACCTCTCGTCAAACTCGAGGAGGTAAACAATCTTCCAACAAAAATGCGAAGATTGCATAACTGGTACATGCATGCCACAAGGGCTGGGGCTAACTGGATAGTGCTGAGGGTTACAAAAAAGCATCATGGGAAAGAAAACGAAGACATGATATCCATTGAATTTGATGAACTATTTCAATTATTCAATCAAGACGCCTTGGACAAATCTCTCATGAGTGCCTATTATCTTTAAGTACTAATTCTGTAATTAATTTAGTCTCCATCTATAATATTTTGTTTATTGCATGTATATAATCATACTTTAATATGCAGAATGAAGATTCTCGAATGCAGCAGAGGACAAATCTATGACATTGGCTTCATTGACCCATATTGGGTTCATGAAGCTAATCTCAAAATAAGCCCCCAGGATACGGAGGATAATATAGTACACGCGTTAAGGTTTCAAGAAACCAAAAGGGAAATACTATTTCCTTACAACTTCCAAAGGAGTGTTATTGTCTTGTATACACTTTCTATTTCGCTTACTCGATGTTAAGTATATAATTGATTAGTTTTGCATTCGCAGTACCACTATATTCGTTAATCATTCAACTTGACAAAGGGCGTGTACTAGTCATGGACTCAAACATAAACCCTTGAGACGTGGAAGGACATGCGATACTTCTCCAGGTAATTCTAATCATTACGACACTATATCGGCAACGTTCGCGAATTTTATGATATCAAGTACTTAATAACTTATTTTATTCGCTTTCACGGGCAGCGCTTGGAAACGGTTCACCAAGAAGGCTAGGGGTGTTTGGAAAGAGGAGCTTACATTTCAACCACTAGATGTAAGCACCACTAGCTATATCCGCGCATCTCTTTGATTCTAGTTTTGATACGCTTATTATCATGCTTGATTATTATTTTGATTGAACTTTGTTGTCGTAAAGTGCCCGACGCAGGACCAAGTAACAATCTATGTGGATACTATGTATGCGAAGTTCATCCGCAGACGTGCGATGAGAAGGGCAGGAATTTAGAGCAACTCCACGTAAACAATTTCTATAGTTTTTAATTACAATCAAATTGTGTTTAGTTTAATATTCATATAGGCTGACTTTTTTAAATCAGATCGAACGTCTACGGACGGTCTTACGCCAAAGGATCGCACGAGCAATACAGAGGAATTGGCGGATTCTTGGATGCGTAGTACTAAACACACAAGGGGAATACTACTGCTGTGTATAGACAATAGGAATTGTAAAATAGCAACTTTCAAAAATTGGCGGTAGCATCGAATAGCAACTTTTGTATGTAGTGCATGAACTCGATCTGTGTATTGAATGTAATGTTGTCATGATGATCTTGTGTAATATAAGGTTCCTTCATTGATAAGTGCAAAACACTAAATAAACAATAAAACAACCTAAATGAATTCTTCGCGGCACAAAAGGTGGCGAAAATGCTGCCGGCAACAAAATGTGCCAATGAATTCTTCCGCGGCAGAGAATGGGCCAAATCTCTGCCCGGCAGGTTATTAGTCCCGGTTCGTGTTACGAACCGACTAATGCTCCACCCTCGCTCGATGTCATACATGTGCCCCATTTGTCCCGGTTGGTGGGGCAACCGACTAATGGTTGAGCTTTAGTCCGATGTTTCGTCCCGTTGGGCAACCGGGACTAATGGCCCTTACCAACCGGGACGCATGGGGCGTTTTCTACCAGTGACAATACACATGTATTTACTATGATCATCCACCACAAGCATGAAGAACTTATTAACGGACAGAGTTGTGGGTGAAATTTCAACGCATAGATCGCCATGAACAAGTTCCAAGGCTTCACTTGCCTCAAATGTGGCTTCACATGGAAACTGGGCACTCCGTTGCTCGTGATCCACACACGGTATATCATGATCCACTTGTGTCACAATCTCTGTACCCTGTGATGGAGGATCCTTCTCATCCTTCTGCTCAGTTACTTTGAGCATCAGCATCATCGGTCCATCATCACCTTCCTGGGCGATGAGATCCCTCTCCTTCGAAGATTTCTTGCAATCCTTCTCGAAGTGACCGAGCTCGCCGCACTTATGACATCTTACTTTCTTTATGTCAAACTTTCTCCGCGGCGGAGCCT
The DNA here is from genome assembly GCA_030063025.1 of Avena longiglumis. Classification (NCBI taxonomy): domain Eukaryota; kingdom Viridiplantae; phylum Streptophyta; class Magnoliopsida; order Poales; family Poaceae; genus Avena; species Avena longiglumis. Next base: position 32,101,461 of record CP125976.1, read on the forward strand.
CGTACTCGTCCTTCCTTGTGATATACTTTTTTGCTAGGCGAGAAGCTTCTTTATCACTCCTGCTGCCGGATGCATTATCGCCCTTCTTCTACTTGGCGAACAATGCTAGAGCCATAAGCATGAGATGCTCATCCACTTTTGCGTCGCCATAGGTGATCTTCATCCGCTCGTCGTGAGCCTCGAACCGTCCAACTAGATCATCCATCATGAGAGTCTTGAGATCAATGCATTGCTCGGTCGCCGAGACAACGGGCGAGTAACGCGACGGTGCCACGCGAAGGAAACGCCTCACAATAGAGATTTACTCTAGCTTCTCGCCGAGTCCGCAAATCCCATTGACCAGTGTAGCAACCCTTGAAGCAAAAGCGTCTAGCATCTCATCTTCTCCCATCTCCAGATTCTCATACTTCTTCTGCAAGGTTTGTAGGGTTGCCTTGCGGACGCGCTCGTGCCCAAGATTTAGCGTCTTGAGCGTATCCCACACCTCCTTTGCAGATTTCTTCGAGATCAGGTGCTACATCAGATCCGTCGGCACCACCGAGCAGATGGCCTTGAGTGCCAGTCGGTCCAGGTGGTACTTCGACGCTCCTTCCTTGAACTCGTCACTGCCTGGATCGATAGACTTCCAGAGTCTAGTGCCTTCTAACGCTCACTCCATCTGGACCGCCAAGAACGTGTAGTTGTCGCGGCTATTATTAAGAGATTCTTCACGAGGCTTTGATACCAATTGTTAGCACAGCACCTTCCGCCGAGTACTTTTCGACGACACTGATAACGAATTTCCGACGAGACGACACGCACGTACCCGATAACTTCCGCCGAGATGCATATACTGCTAGCTGATCGATTCTTTTGATCAAACTAGTACTCTCATACACGCACACGACAAATAGATTGTGCGTTCTTACAAGCCAAATTACACGCACATAAATATGCCAAGGCCAGCTACCGAGTCAAACTTAGCTAGAAGACTCGATTACTACTTCCTGGTACTACTTGATTACATACATGTATATGACTCATACTTATATACGCCAGAGCGATGCCGTGCCGGCGTATCACGTGGTTATTTGTGCATTATGTGTCGGTATATCACATGCTTATTCGTGCCAACATATCACGATACTTGTATACTATAGTTGCACGCATGCTATTTTTCTTCCTAAATCCATGAATTATGTACCAGGCTAGCTCATGGTGTGAGAAACATCTCCACTGGCAGGGCCGATCCTAAGATTTTAGCGGCCCGGGGCGAAACTAAAATTTAGGGTCCTTTGTTAAATTTTTTTTTGATATATATATATGAAATAATGAAGAATAAATACTTCAAGTATACCTATTTGCAATATTCATATAAAAATGACAATGTTTACATATTATCTTCAAAAAGCAGTGGCGGACCTTAGTGGAGGCCAAAAGGGGCCGTCGCCCCCCTCTTCCCCCAGCCCAAGCAAAATTTGACTACTGTTCATAGCTATTTGGTCCATTTATCAATAGAAAATAAGCCTGAAGCCTGTATTTTGTCCCCAGCCCATTTTGCCCCTCCCCCTCCCTCCCCAAGATGTTGTCCCAAGGTCCGTCACTGTCTAGAAGCAAAGTCAGTGACAACGAAATCAATATCAATCTCGTCCAAAAAGAATTTCTCGATGCCGGATCATCAATATCCACATAATTGGTTCCAAATCAACACTAGCAGATTTGTAGGAGATGAATCAAATGCGATAGCATGATCACTTACATTGTTATGACCCGCCTTGATTTCATTGTTCTCCTCTGTACCGATATCATCCTCTAGATCAATATTATTCTGTTCTCCAACAAGAACTAGTTCAACTGGATTCCTCTAAGTGCTCATGTTACTCTTTAAAAATTTATGAAGGGATACTCTCTATGGGTCAATCAACTTCTGTTCTTCCTTCATGTTTTTCCTTTTCTTAGCACCGGAATCAGGTGCCTTAACCAATTAACCACACTAAAAATATAAAGAAGAACTACTAATTAGAAATAAATAAATTAGGGGCAACGTTAGACTGGGATAAAAAATTCAGAATTCGGACCCGCAGACGCTGAACGGCCAAGGTGAGATGAGAGGCAGTAGGCAGAGGGCGATGGTCCGAGGCGATAGGCAACCATCATCCGATGGGCTATGGCTTGCTGCTTGCCGCATGCGGGCCTTCCTAGGATCGAGAACGCAACGTCGAGTCAAGGTCGAGGTAGAAACTGGCGTGCGACCTGCCTTCGTATGATATGATCAAAGAGATCGATAGCTGATCTGATCGCATGTTATGTACGTGCTACCGTGATGGACTCTAATCTGAAATGTATGTGTGTGTTTAGCAAAATAGAGAGCCCAATTTATCCCAATAAAAAACTCGAAACTACTATTTTTTATTTTTTTATATCTATTATAGCCCATATATACAGCATATATTTGCGGAGGGCCCCCAAAATTTTGGGCCCAGGGCGGCGGCCCCTCCGGTCCCCCCTCAGGGCCGGCCCTGTCCACTGGTTTGTTAAATCCATTGACCAATCTGGAGTGATCCAAGAGGCTGGTTAGCTTGTTTGTGTGACAGAGTTGGATTAACATAAGAAAAATCTTTTTGGATGACTAATGCTTCTCCCACATCCAGATTTACCCCGGTGATGGGATGGGGATGGCCATTCCAAGCTACAGGGAAGGCGGCGAGGCGGGGCCAGGCCAGGGGAGGAAGGATGAGTTGCTACAGAGAGATTCGAGGTAATTTGGTCGTCGATGGTAGCCAGGGAAGAGGGAAGAGGTGGCGGTTGTTACGTTGTGTGAATTTTCAGCAGAGTAGTTAGGCATTCATGCAAGGTTGGCGTTTGTCACGTTGTGTGAATTTTCAGCATAGTAGTTAGGCATTCATGCAAGGTTGTGTTTTGCTTTGGGGAAGCTGTTCAGTGCCCCTAAATATGCAACAGAAGAGGCCAAAATTTGGGGCTGCCCAAAAACATTGCGGCTCTAGATAGGGATAGGTCATCTGCTGGAGCACTGTTTTTGGCTTCTCATGCTCTAAAATTCAGTTTTTTTTACAACAAATTTGTTTTATAGCATCTATTGGAGATGTCCTAAGGAAGCATTTCAACTGCAACCTAAAAATGGCTTCAATGCAATGCAGGTGTATTGAACAAGATAAACTTAGGGTAATGCAATATAACAATGATAATACATTATCAACTTCTCTATGAGGGGAGACCGTCACTTTAAACATAAGTCTCTCAATGCCAGTTTACATATAATATATTTATGCAACTAAATTAAATGTACTAGTCGAGAAGAAATATTCAACTAAGAAAACACGGAAATAGTGAAATGCACTTTTGGTAAAATCTAAAGGTTAACTAGTTTTGTGCATGCATGCAGCAGAGGGGCGATCTCCTAGATGGACTGACCGCTTATCCAGCGATCCTCCCAGAATTTGGCCGTGAGGCCATTCCCTACCTCCATGGTGGTGGAGGCAAAAAAGAAATCGCGCTCCGTCGGGGTGAACTGCATGTCCATTCCGTGCTAGGGGCGTCTATCGTCAGTGCGGCTGAATGACAACCACCATAGTCTGAGGGAGACATAATGCCCCTTCTCACGACAGATTTGGCATGAGGCCCTAGCTTGGCTCCGCATGACCTGCAGGATCCCTGGGCCAGAGGACATCTCTCTATTTGACTGGCTCGCCCAAGCTAAGCACAACACACTGACGCCACTTCGCAAGGGCCTTGGTTCTGCCTCAGTACTCATACCTTAGATGATCTGGAAGCATAGGAATAGATGTGTATTTGACAAACTGCCACCCTCGGGCAGCATTCTTTTAGCCGCAATAAAGGACGAGGCTTGCTGCTTGCGTGTTGGGGGACCCCAAGAGGAAGGTGTGATGAGCACTGCAGTAACTTTTCCCTCAGTAAAAAACCAAGGTTATCGAACCAGTAGGAGGAAGGAAATGACCCAAAGGTGTTGCTAGCAACTTGGAAACCTGCACAATACAAACTCAAGACTTTGCCCCAACGAACAGTGAGGTTGTCAATCTCACCCCTTTGCTGAAAACAAAGGATTAACTGTATGGTGTGGAAGGTAATAGGGGTTTGCAGAAATTAAACAGTAACAGTGGAAGATGTATCAATGGTAAAGATTGGACCGGGGTCCATAGTTTACTAGAGGTGTTTGATATATCGGAAACGTATCTATAATTTTTTATCTACCATGTTTGTTAGTATCTACTTTGCTTTGCTTTGTCTACACTTTGAGGTGCTTTTTACATGTTTTCTGGTACTAACCTATTAACAAATTGCCACAGTGTCAGTTGCATGTTTTCTGCTATTTTTGGTTTTAGAAAAGCTAGTAAAGAAATATTCTCGGAATTGGACGGGACAAAAGCCAAAGTTCATATTTTACCGGAAGCGATATAGAAAATCGAAGACGAGACGGAGGAGTAAACCAGGGTGGCCACACCCTAGGTGGGCGCGGGCCCACCCTAGGCCGCACCCATAGGGGGTGTGGGCCCCCTGGCTGCCTCCTCGCCTTGCCCCTTCGCCTATAAGAGCCCCCGATGAGAAAACCCTAAACGATCCAGAAGAAATTCACGAAAACCTCTGTAGCGCCGCCACCACCGAAGGGGAGATTCGAGGGACATAAATTCTCTGTTCCGGCACCCTGCCGAGACGGGGAAGTGCCCTCGGAGCCATCTCCATCGATCTCCATCGCCATCTCCATCACCATTGATGATTCCCATGATGAGGTGGGAGTAGTTCTTCCTCAAGGCTAAGGGCTCTACCGATAGCTATGTGTTCATCTCTCTCTCTATGCATGATATTGTTGTGGTCATGAGCTTTGTAATCAAGTAGATCTACCTTGCTACTTAAGTGCTTAAATAGATCTCTACTCTCCCCATGTGTGTTAAAATGACAGCGTGCACGCCATGGTGGCACTTAGGCTTGAGTCTACATAAATACTCTTTGTGCTTTAATAGATTTATGATTTTCCCCACGTGTGTGAAAGTGACAGCAGGCATACCGTGTGTGGCACTTTGGCTAGATTGAATATTTGTTATGAGTTATATTTGGAGTTGGATGTCTTTATGAAATTTTGGTGTTTGTTGGAACCATCTAGCGCTCAAGGTGACATTATGGGGTTATCTAGATTGGGGAAGACGGACTTTGAGGTGTGTTGTTATAGCCCTACCATGGATTAGAGTGTCCAACCGGAGAGTAGTTAAGAATAGTATCATGAAGAGGGGATATTTATATGAGAGAGTGTTCACTAGTGAAAGTATGATCCCTAGGCCTTGTTTCTAAACATTGAAACACCGTTTGCTACTATATATGTTGCATGTTTGCTTACTTCCTTCTTGTTGCATGTAGTCTTTACCTCACCGTTAGAAGCTATTTTCTGGCACTGTTACCACTTGTATTTCATTATCTCTTCGCTGAACTAGTGCACCTATATTGGGTGTGTTGGGGACACAAAAGACTTCTTGTATCTTGATTGCAGGGTTGCTTGAGAGGGAATACCTTTGACCAGTTCCTCCCTGAGTTCGATAAACCTTGGGAAATCCACTTAACGGAAACTTGCTGCTGTTCTACAAACCTCTGCACTTGGAGGCCCAACAACTGTCTACAAGAATAGAAGTGTGTATACATCAGTGTTCTCCTTAAGATAAACAAACATGGCATGCTGGCTAAACAAATTACAACAGGGCAATTGACAGGACTGAGCAAGGCATAACAATGCAATACTAGACATTCATGATCCTGTGAGATTCGATTGGGAAATACAACAATATACATAGACCATCATTCAACTGCATCTATGACTAGTAATCCACCTTCAGGTTATCATCCGAACCCCCTCCAGTATTAAGTTGCAAGCAACGGATAACTGCTTTAAGCAAAGTGTGTAAGGTAAACAAGAGACCATTGTTTTCTCCCTAGTAGCAACAGCACATCTACAACCTTAGACATTTCTGTCACTTCCCTTAGATTAAATAGAGGCATGAACCCACTATCGAGCATGAATAATCCCTCTTAGAGTCACTAGCATCTACTCGGCCAAGATAGCTACTAGAAACAGAGAGCATGCAAGATCTCAAACAACACAGACATGATAGAATCAATAAGACAAAACCATTAACCAATCTGACATAGTAATCTCAATATCCATCAGATCCCCACAAACACAACATGCATGAATTCAAATAGAGATGATCTTGATCATGAACGAAGCTCACAAGATCTAGACATGGAAGCAAAAAGGAGGAGATACAACCATCTAGCTACTACATGGACCCGTAGTCGAAGGTGAAACTGCTCACACTTCATATCGGAGGCTGACATGATGATGAAGAAGACCTCCGGGATGATCTCCCCTCTGACAGTGTGCCGGGAAGAGCTTCAGATCCCCCCTCCCCCGATCTAGGGACGATGGTGGCGGCGGCTATGGACTGTTTTGTGGAAGATTGCTCGGGTACTTAGGGTTTTGGTATCGGGGGCTTCTTATAGGCGAAGAGGCGAGGCAGGGGCACCCAAGGTGGCCGCACCCCCCAGGAGCGGGCTAGGCCCAGCCGCGCGGACAGGGGGTGTGGCCCCCTGGTGGCTCTTCTCTGTATCGTCTTCTGGCTTCGTGTTCCCCACAGTAAAATATTGACTTTGGCTTTTCTCCCGTCTAATTCCGAGAATATTGTTTTTCTGCCTTTTTTGGAACCAAAAACAGAACAAAACAGGCAACATGCACTATGTCAACTTGTTAATAGGTTATTCCAGAAAAACATATAAAAACACCTCAAAGTAAAGACAAAGCAAAGCAAAGTAGATAATAAACAAGCATGGAGCATAAAAAATTATAGATACGTTTATGACGTATCACTTGCCTATGGGCAAGGGTAGGAGCACTAGACCTTAGGGCAGTTCTGCCACCGACGTGGGATGTACACTGAACAAGCACCTCTTGTATCGACCTCCTAGGAGGCTTGTAACTATCTTATCTTTTGAATGAATGAAATGCAAAGGTACTTTGTGTTTTCTCGAAAAAAACTAGTTTTGTGCTCCACTATGACTTGCACTACTAAGTTTTTCCTATGGGTTCTAACTCTTCTCACTTTTATAGGCACAATGATGCATCCCAACACATGACATTCACCATTGGTCCATATCATGCTACACCGACCGTTCCCACAAAGGTGAATTCATTCCATATCTCGCCCTTCTTTGGTTATCATGTGAATGGGATCCTACTTGAGACAAGTGTCAATGATATGACTAGGCCCATGACCAAGACACCAAGAGGAGAAGGCAAGGATACCACAGGATCCAAGACGCCCAAGCAGGAAACATGGAAAAGAAGTTGAAAGAAGATTTCTGGCACCAATCCTGGGGACGCCGGAATCCACATCGAAAGGTTCCGCCGCAAGATCCGGCAAACCAGAACAGCCGCTCAATCATTTTGGTGATAGATCCGGCGAACCGGAACCTCCGTCGGAATCCACTCCCGGTCACCACCGAACCCAAGGCCCGCCGAAACGCTAAACAAAACCACATTCCGGCAACCACCAAAACGAATCGGTGCCCGCCGGAAACATCCGGCGGCGCCTAACTTATCACCAGAAATGCCAGTCTGCGCACTGATTGGGTTTGATGCCCAGAATATTCCCTCCTACCTACCCCCTTCACCCCTAGTACTATAAATAGCCCCCTTGTGGCTCAGATCTAGTTGGAGTTAATGATGAATGAAGGCTTGTGCTAACCCTAGATGGGGACCCCTCTCTATAGTTAATCTATGAGTTGTACAAGACCTTGGAGTTCGGTGTTCATCTCCAAGTTTCCAAGACCCTCCTCAAGTGTTTGGTTCCTCCTTTTCAAGGATTCTAGTAGTGCTAGGCCTCTCCCCTTTGAGATTCTACTTGGTTGCTACTCTCTCTTTTGATTTGGATTCTATCATCCGCTTGTCGATCTCTCCTTTGGCGATTCTACCTCACGGTCTCTTGCCGAGTATTCTATTGGATTGGTTCTTCTAACCAACGGGAGCAAATCAAATTGGGTTGTGTTTGCGTGTGTTTGTATCTTTACTTTGTGTTTGTGTTGTGTTCATCGTGTTCATCGGGTTTACCCTCACTCCCCGCCTCAAATCCGTTAAGATCAGGCCACCCTAGGGTCTACCCCTCAAGGGAGCCCATATCAACTAGTATCAACAGCTCTTGGTTGCCACGGATTTGACTTTGTTCACCGATCTCCACCATAAATTTGAAAATACCAATTTTTTTGCCTATATTGCTTTTGGATCGATCTCTCATTTTGGTGAGTTTTTAGTGGATTTGGTCCATAGATCTGGTGCTTTAGGTGATGAACTTTGTTTTTATGCGTTCCCTAACCCCAATTTGACCAATTTCCCTTTGAATCTATGGATCCAAATTTTGGAGTTCGTCACGAACTTTTTCCGCGCGCATTCTGGCGAACCGAGTCTGCCGCCGAAAATTTCCGACGACAGAACCGGCGCCGCTGGATTTCCCACCGAAAAACAGTTTTGACCCTAATTTTGACAGTTTTGCTTCCTTTTGTGTGTTGTGTTTCGTGTGTGTGTCGCAAACTAACAAGAAGCTTCAGCAACAACTCTCTACACTCTTCGACACCACGGACCTCACACCATACCCTACACAAACGGTAGCAAGTTCGTCATCAACAAAAGGTATAACTTGCACCAACCTTGGATTTTCACCCTGCAAGACTGTGAACTCCTCCTGTGCTACCGCCCCCACTCTCCGATGCCGCTGCTACAATTCACGAATCACCAAGCCAATTTCTCATCACCACTAGGACTCAATCCACCATAGCTAGTCCACAAATATTGGCTTCCATAACATTCTCCGCACACTGACTTCACCATGGAACTAAAGACATGTTCCATGATGGCAACAGACTGCAGAGCTTCGCCTCGCCTCCTCTGAAACCAAACGGTTAGAAAAACAATGGTTGCCTGTGACCGAATTCCATCCGTTCCATCAATCTCCAGGCATGAATCGCCCATGGGAGTTCACCGGCAGAGCCTTCCGGAACACGACACTGCCACCAGATCTATGGAAACAAGCTGAAGACAGATCTTCGTCTTGGCGTGAGAGAAACCCTAGGACCGCGCCCCTGCCAGCAGATGCGACTCGCGCCACCATTTGCCGAGAGAGAACCGGCATCAACGCCCGAGGTTGCCGCCTCGACTTATAGACCCCGCCGCCATCAGATCGCCATCGGGGCGACAACAATCGAGCGTCCAAGGGGCTCCTTGCGGGGGAGAGGCCACCATGCGAGGAGGCAGCCCCGCCGCCACCGTTGGTCGGGCGGGCTTAGCCTGCCAGCATCCTCCGATGGCAATGGGGGAGGAGCGGGAGGAGAATTTGAAGGGCGGCTTAGGTTTCGTCCCCACAAGGCAGAGAGAGAGAGAGAGAGAGAGAGAGAGAGAGAGAGAGAGACGCGTGTGGTCCGTACAAAATTACTTAAACTACCAAACTAGAACAAGACCAATTTTCTTGGATATAAGTGATACCAAACACACATTTTTAAATACACTTTTAAAAATATGGACAAACTAAAAAAATACTCTTATCTAAAAAAATGTTTTTCTTAATATCATGGCCAACAGATGGAGCAATTTTATGGTAGAGTACCTTGCTAAAATATTGTGTTTACACGGTGACCGTAATTATGACTAAAAACAAGACACTAGACCAATTTTATTTGACAAGTTGTGGCAAATTGTGACCAATTTTATTTGACTGCCATGGTATTCGAAGTTCGAACTCCTTTTTTCGCAAGGGAGCACCGAGGTGGCGGGAAACGGAAACCGGGACACGGCGCCCGAGAAGCCAAGACCAAGAACCACCTAGAGCCTCCGAAAAAAGAATCGAACCATCTAGAACCTAGCGTGTGTGTTTGTGACTTGTGTGCCAGAGAAGCAGAGTGAGAGAGCATGGAAACCGACGGCGAGCCTGACGGCGGCGAGGCAGATAGGTCGGGGAGGATCGAGCTGGGACGCCTCCTTAAAGCCATCGAATCTTCCGAGGTGCGTCATCTCATCTCCACGGGACCTCGCAAATCCGTTTCCTCCGGTCCATCGCCGTGCCCCCTCCCCCCCCCCACCCCCCTCCCTGTTTCCTAGGGTTCAGTTCGCTCCGAGGCCTCCAAGCTCCATGTCTTGAATCTGTGCTCGCTTATTCGGGGCCGCAATGGGTGTGGAATCCGGCCGGGGATGCCAACTAAAGTTCCGCAAGGTGGTGTTTTAGGCGGGGTTCAGTGTTCGTGGATGCTCTTCAGTAAAGTAAGCTAATTTCGGTGTGGGCCGTTCGCATCGTGGTGCGATTCTAACTATCTCCTTGTTTACCCTTCGATTCCGTGTGTTGTGCTTCTCTAATCCGGCCATTAGCGGATATATAGATATTCCGATTCGCTTTTGTGTGTTGGATTCCGATCAGACAGTAACGTTCTAGTGATCATCCTATATGACAGGTTCTGGAGAAGAGGATTCCCCTGATCAAGCAACTTGAGGAGATCTCTGCAGATGATCTGGGCCTCATACTCCAAGGTCTCCTTGTATCCTTTTTCCCAACCCCATGTTTGATTTTAGCTTGTACGATCCTCTTTATTTTCAGATAAAAGCATACCCTTTTATTACCTGCCGTTAGTAGTTGCTGATTCACTTCGGCTTTTGTTGATTGTTGCTTAATGGTGCTATCTGTATGTTGCCTTAACACAGCATTCTAGGCATCTTGGATTGATTCCACATGTTCAGGTGTGTCACACTGCACGCTACACAAGTCAATTCTGCAGGTTGCTCTGAAATGCTCTGATTTGGATATAACTGATTATCTGGGCCAATTTCTAACTCTTGCTGCAAAGGTAGCAGTTTTTTTCTTCTTTTTCTTAGACAAAGATTTGCCAACTGTCTTTGCACGTATGCTGTTCTTCTTCCTAAATCGATGGATTCTGTACCAGGCTAGCTCATGGTGTGGGAAACACCTCCAGTGGTCTGTCAAATCTATTGACCAATCTCAGGTGGTCCAAGAGGAAGAGCACAACAGATTATGCCTAGAGGTCGCCGGAACTGCACCTTTAAGCTTGATTTGTTAGCTTGTTTGTGTTTCTTTGGAATGGATATAGTTGGATGATTGGATTGACATAAGGAATTATTATTTCTGCATAACTAATGCTTATCCCACATCCAGATTTCTTACAGCCTTTAACTTGCCAAGTTCCAAACCTTAGTAAGCTTTATGAATACTCTTTCCATGGCTTATGGTTATGAACAGAACATCTCAATGTATCAAGAGATGACGGTAGATATAACAGGAATGTGTAGACATATGCATTTCTGCGCATTTAGTTGAAAATAATCTAAAATTGGCAAAGCTTCGTATCTACTAATCTGTTCATTTTAATATCTATGCTCCATTTTCTACATGCATATGGAGTTCTAACATAAATCCAACTTCATGACTGCAGATGAACTCACTGTCCTTCAGTATCTCAACCAAGCTCCATGGTATTGCAGCAAAGCGCTTTACTGTACTGGTGCGTTATTGGCGATTCTATTAATTTCAGTGCTGATAACACTGATGGCAAGCTTAGAAACATTGTTTTGTTTCTGCATTTGTGGTTCTTGCAGAGATTAGAGATGCCGGCGGGAGAATGGGGGCAGGGGGCAGAGCCGGAGGAATGTGTTTTGAACAAGGTCGACGATGATTTCCCGGCATTGGAGACCATGGCGGTGGAGGTGGAACTGGCGCCGGCTCATCTGACTGTTGGGGCGACGCCACGGAGCCTCGCGCCGGTCGTGGTTGAAGCAGGGGCCGTTCAGGAGGCGTCGCGCCGGTGCATGCACTGCGCGTCGGAGAAGACACGAAGGTGGCGCCGAGGGCCGGATGGCCCATTCACCCTGTGCAATGCGTGCGGCCAACGGTTCTTGAAAGGGCGGCTGCTGCAGTCCAAATCGAAGAAGCGCCATTCGAGCAGCAAGGAGAACTCGGCAGCCAGCGACAACGTGGCGGCGCTGGCTGACGCGCTGCCTTGTGGCGTCGGCACCATCTTGGATGCCTTCTTTGACCACACGTTCCCTTGGGTGTCTTGGGAAGAAGCTGGACCTGCGCAGGCGGCGGAGGAGGAGGAGGAGCTGGAATGGCTTTCGAACAAAGACGCGTTCCCGTCGGTGGAGACGATGGCGGTGGAGGCGCCGGCACTTGACGCGCCACGGGCGAGGACCAAGGGGCGGCGGCGTGTGACGGCTACCGAAACGACTTGTCGCCAAGCCAACGTGCCGCTGCACGGTGACTTACGCCGGTGCACACACTGCGCGACGGAGAGAACACCGCAGTGGCGCGTGGGGCCGAAGGGTCCCCGTACGCTGTGCAACGCGTGCGGCGTGGTGTTCAGGAAGAAAGGGCGGCTGCTCCCAGAGTACCGCCCGGCGAACAGCCCCACCTCGCCGCTGCCGCACTCCAACATGTACAGCCGGAACGAGACCTCAGCGACCGGTGAGGTGCACAGCGAGCTTATCAACCAACCGGCGTACGGCCCCATTTCCTCCCCGTTGCAGCAGCATTACAGCTCCCTCTGCCGTATCGTCCTCGAGGAGGAGACTTGGGCGGCCGATCACCTCACCGCCGAGGCCTGCCGCTGCGAGGAGGAGTCCTTGGAAGTGCCGCTGCTCCCGGAGCGCCCACCGGCGGACAGCCCCGCCCTCTACCTGGTGTCCCACCGCCGGGTGCGCAAGCGTAGGCGCAAGAGCGAGCAGGAGACCTTTGCTGCCATCCGCGCCACCGCCAAGGCCCGACGCGCCGAGCGCGCCCAAGCGCGCTTCGCCGCTACCGATCAGCAGCCCCGCGTTTCCGCTTAATTACGTGCGGTTGCTTCATTTTTGCCGATGGATGATGGTTGCAGATGATCGGAAACTAAGATCTGCATTCAGCCATTAGCTGCTAGCTCTCTCGACTTCTTCTGAATGATGATCATTTTTTGTCAGCGAACACGATTTGAAAGGTTTTAGCGCAGAGGAACTTTTCGATCTTCGTTGAGACAAGCAGAAGATAGACACAGAAACGCATCATTTTTTGGTCTTAATTTTTGCGACCATCCTGTATGAAACCTGAAAATGGTTATACGACTTTGGTCTTAATTTTTGGTCGTTTTTGGTAATACGGCATTCCCCTGAAAATGGTCTTTTTTGGTTATAAGTCATTCCTCTGAAAATGGTCTTTATTTATCTTAATTTTTGCAACTCCTTAAAAAGTGAAATGCAGAGTTTTGCTCTGTAGCCTAAAAAATGGTTTCAGGGGAATGCAGTTGTACTGAACTCTGCATTTTACTTTTTGAGGAGCATACAAAATAGCAGGCAACCTGATGAAGCGACGAGTGACTGAGGAACGATGAGCACAAATGGAAAAAAATATTCAGTCAACAGAAGCGCAGAAATAGCAGAATGCTCTTTTGCTAAAATTTCCAGTTCACGTACATCTATATAGGTCAGAGAAAGAACAACAGGCAGACGTTTACATGCTGAATTCACTACAGTTATATCAGAGACCTGAATTTTCGAAAGCACATGGCGCCATTCTCAAGTGAAGTGCACAAATAGCATACTTTAGGACCCTAACTTCAGGGCATTAAATTCTTTATGAACTGTCATATGAACAAAAGGCACGGTGCCTGCACTTAACATGCATTCTAAACACCAATTAACAGTTCATACTGTAGTGAAAAACTGAGCAAAAACTATCATAACCAAATGTTCCCTGAATCTCAGGTTCTCCACATGGTAGGAGTCTGGCATAGAAAAGAATCTGGTATTTCAACAGTCCTTTCTGTTGAAGATGCAGACAACCCGTAATCCGCTATACAACTTGTGGCATTTCGAGTTATCATAAAATTCTATCTAGACCCTAAGGACAACCGATGCAGCAGCAGCAGCCCGACGATTCCACTCAAATACATACAGTTGCTTAATTTTTGCCGATGGATGATGGTTGTAGATGATCGGAAACTAGGATCAGGATTCAGCCCTTAGCTGTTCTCTCGACTTGTTTTGAATGCTCGTTTTTGTCAGTAAACATGATTGAGAGGTTTTGGAGTAGGGGTAGTGGCAACTGGCGTCTTCCAAGTGCTCCTCGTTTAGCAAGGAAAACAGCCCTCTTCTGCTCATAATTTTTGCTGCTGCATCAACACACATGGTCTCAATCCCAACAGGATTCAGTGGCATGCCATTTCTCCAGCACTACCTTGATATAATGGCAAAAATTCTCTCTGGCATGCTTCCACCTACTCTCAAACTTATCCTTGTTAGCATTCCAACTGTACAGCAACCTGAAAAATGGCTTCAAGGTAATGCAGATGTATTGAACGCTCAAACTCTGGGTAATGCAACCCAGGGGGAAAACAGTCAATATAAGTTTTAACATATGTCCCATAGCCAGTTTACATATAATACAGTTATGCAGCTCAACTAAATGTATGAATCGTTGAAAAAATGTTCAGATAAGCGAAGCCCAGAAATAGCACAATGCTCTTTTGCTAAAATTCAGTGTCGCATACATACACATGTATGGATCAGAGAAAGAAATAACAGCCGTTTACACGCTGAATTCTCCAAACCACATGGCAACAATCAAGCGAAGTACAGAAATAGCATACTTTTATTTTCTACAAAATGATCACAAGGTGTAACTTTAGGAACCTAACTTCAGGACATTATTTTTTATGAACTGTCATATTATCAAAAGACACAGCAACTGACTGAATATACATTCTAAACACCAATTAACACTTTAGGGGAAAACTGAACATGGATTTAAATTAATATACACAAGCTAGTTACAATTATGTGCCCTGAGTGTTCAAATCATAAGACTCTGAAGTAAAAGGGCATTATTGCAACCATGTGCTTGCTGAACCTCAGCTTATGAGTTCTCCACATGATAAGAGTCTGGCATAGCAAAGAATCTAGTATTTCGACAATTGTTTCTGCTGCAGATCAAATGCATAGATCCCCTATATCCGGCTATCCTACTTATGGCATTAGGGTTTATCATAAAACTCTATCTGGACCCTTTGCATCAAAAGTTCGTTCCATGTCTAAACTTAAATAGCCAGTTGTCTGGCACATACTCAACAGCATAGGAAACAGGATAATATTACTGCATGAGAAGTCTTTGGAAGCATACCTCAATGAGGCATTCGAGGAAATACAGGCAAGAGGATGCAGCAACAAGAAGCCTGAATCGAAGACATATAGAACATCAGTGGAAAAGCAAGCTGGCACAAGAGGTGCTCCTAAAATAACAGAAGTTGTATATGTTGTTTCAGTTAGTAGTTGTTCTCAGATCATCGCAACAATATCAGTTAAATTAAAAATGTAAATCAAATTAAACTTCAGATATCAGTTGAACTTTGAAAGCTCCAAGTGGTTACAATAGCTTTGTAGTAGTTATTACCATTTAGATATGTTCAAAAGGATTCGGAAAACCAAATGGTGCCCAAGTTCTCTCTTTCCAGAACAAGCACATCTCTAAGGTACCATTTAATCATTACTTTTGTATCAAGTTATAGACAAAGATTTATACTCACAGTTAACAGTGTCAAATTGTAATCGCTATAGATGTGTAAAACAGGAGATAATATGATAGAACTAGTAGAGACCACTGAAGTTTAAGAATTCAGGTAACTAAAAAGGATACAAATTTTCAATGCAGACCAAACACCAACTAATCATTAAGTTATCATCCACCAATCTCCATTGACTTCTAATACGGCAAAATAGAGATAATATAGTTATGCAGCTTAATTAAATGTAAGAATTAAAAAATGTTCAGCTAACCAAAGCATAGAAATAGCAAAACGCTCTTTGCTAAAATTTTCAGTTCCACTAACAATTAGTAGTACTACAGTGTGGCCGACATACATATATAGAGGTCAGAGAAAGAATAACAGACATTTAGATGCTGAATTCTCTCTAGTTACTTCAAGGACCTGAATTCTCCAAAGCACATGGCACAATTCAATTGAAGTGCAGAAACAGCATACTTATATTCTACAAAATGATCACAAAGTGTACCTTTAGGACCATAACTTCAGGACATCAAATTTTTTTGAACTGCCATATGAATAAAAGGCATGGAGCCTGTATTTAACATGCATTCCAAACACCAATTAACACTTGACACTTTAGGGGAAAACTGTACATCCTTTTCTAATACACACGTGGTGGTTACAATTATGCACCTGGGGTGTTCACATGATAAAACTCCGAAGTAAAAGGGCATTATTATAACCATATGTTCGCTAATGTGAGGTCTCCAAATGATACGACTCTGGCATAGTAAAGAACTTAAGGCACTTCGATTTATCATAATTCTGTCTGGACCCTATGTATCAAAAGTTGGTGGCATGACTAAAATCAGAGTGTTGATAGTGATAGTTTGACACTATCAAGGCCAATTGTCTAGCAAAATAGATAATAGCATAGAGATTACCTGTTCTGCGAAAGGATATTACTGCACTAGTAGTCCTTTGAAGGAAGCATACCTCAATGAGGCATTCCAGGAAATACAAGCAAGAAGATGCAGCAACAATTAGCCTGAATCCAAGACATTTAGAACAGCAGTGGAGAAGCAAGATGGCAGAAGCTATATATAATGTTTCAGACTTTTGATTAGTACTTAGCTTGTTTCAGAGCTTTGCAACAGTATCAGTTAAATTTAAAACGTAAATCAAATTCAACTTCAGATATCAGGTGAACTCTGAATGCCCAAGCAGACAAGGCAATGGTACAATAGCAATTACTGCCATATACAGCTTTCAAAGAAGATTCTGGAAACAGAATGGTGCCCAATTCTCTCATTCCAAAACCAGCACGCATCTGTAGGTACCACTGAATCTAGTCTAGGCAAAGATATATATACTACATGTGCAACATTGTCCATTTATAGTGACTACAGGTTTGTAAAACAGGAGGTAATATGCAATAGTAAGACACCTCCGAAGTTGACCTTTGAGCATACAACCTGTTCGTTTTCTGTTGGATAGGGCATACGAGAACATGTTGGAGAAAGAAAATCCACAATTCAAGCATTCA
Organism: Avena longiglumis; assembly: GCA_030063025.1. Classification (NCBI taxonomy): domain Eukaryota; kingdom Viridiplantae; phylum Streptophyta; class Magnoliopsida; order Poales; family Poaceae; genus Avena; species Avena longiglumis. The sequence goes on from CP125976.1 coordinate 32,118,565, forward strand.
GGACAAGCAAATTCTCGAAGTTCCCCATTAAACAGATTCAATCTATAAGATATTAAACACAATCAAGTAACAGATCACATGGAGGTGGAAACTCAACACCAATTCTATTCGAGATAGCAGTTCATCTTACAGAATCCAACAGAGAGCAACCTAAACTACCAGAACCTAGGAGGATGTGAACTTTGTGACGGCCTTGGTGCCCTCGGAGACGGCGTGCTTGGCGAGCTCGCCTGGGAGGACGAGGCGGACGGAGGTCTGGATCTCCCGGGAGGTGATGGTGGGCTTCTTGTTGTAGCGGGCCAGCTTGGCGGACTCGCCGGCGAGCTTCTCGAAGATGTCGTTGATGAAGGAGTTCATGATGGACATGGCCTTGGAGGAGATGCCGATGTCCGGGTGCACCTGCTTGAGCACCTTGAAGATGTAGATCTTGTAGGTCTCGACGCTCTTCTTCGCCTTCTTCTTGCCCTTCTTCCCCTCGCCGCCCTCCTTGACGGCGGTCTTCGCCGCCGGCAGCCGCTTCTCCGCCTTGGGCTTCTTCGCCGCGGGGGCCTTCTCCGCGGCAGGCTCCTCCTCCACGGGCTTCTTCGCCGCCGGCTTCTTCTCCGCCTTGGGTGCCATCGACGATGCGCTTCTGGAGGAGAGGGGAACGGCGGTGGGGTCGGGCGAGCAAGGAGAGTCGGTCGGTGGGAGGGAATTTGGGGATGGGTTATGAGGTCGAGGGCTGGGCTAACTATATAGCGGTGGAGAGGTCGGCGATGATTGGTGGAGAGGTGTGTGCCGCGGATCGCTGACGTGGAAGTTGCGATGCTTCGGCGTGGTTTTGGATGGACGATCGGGATACTCTCGGGCGCGGATCGCTTCTGGCCAAAACTTGTGTGCGCAAACGGAGGCCATCTCAGATCGCAGTTGTCGATCGACAATAATTAAACGAATTGATGATACAGTACACGACTTCACCGATCGGGTCTACATAGAAGAGCCATGATATACTACGGTGTTTTTAGTGCAAAATATACATAGATGCTCCCTACGTTTTAAAATATGAGATGTTATAAAAAAAATTAAAACACATATTTTTAGACCCTTTTAATGTATAGGTTCACTCATTTTGCACCAAGTCTACACACTAAAAGTTGTTTACATACATACGATTTTTAAAAAGTTTAAAATATCTTATATTTTGAATGAAGGGAGTAGCTATGAATTATGAAAAATGTCTTTGGCACATAGCACTCGTGCTCTTTTTTAGGATAAATTAGAACTTATACTTTTTAGGCCCCAAATTTTTTAAAAAGAAATATACAAATGCATACGTCCAGAATATAAGTCAAAAATTTTGTTTAAAAACAAGTTTCTAATAGAAACATACAGCGAGACAAGTTGTATTTTAGGCTACACACAAAAAAAGTTTCTGACAAAAAGTTATTGGCGACGAGGAACTGGTACGCACGCTACCTCTCGGGGGAGGCGGCACGAGCGGAACCCTCAGCCGCCGCCGCCCCCGACTCCTTCTCCCACATCTCCCCCGCTGCCATCGGAGGACGCCGACGGGCAAAGTCCGGTCGGCCGACGGTGGCAGTGGGGTTGCTTCCTCGCGTGGTGGCCTCTCCCATGTAGGGAGTCCCTTGGCCTTTCGAAGGTTGTCGCCCCGACGGTGATCTGATGGCGGCAGGGTCTGGAAGCCGGGGCGGCGGCCTCAGGCTTTGATGGAGGTTCTCCCTCGACGGATGGTGGTGCGGTCGCATTTGCTGCCTGGGGCGCAGTCCTAGTGTTTCTCTCACGCCAAAAATATTTTTCCGTATTTGATCCATAGGATCGCAGTCGAAGAATTCATAGGGTGCGCGGTCAGTGCTCCCTATGGGAGTAGTCCCGAGTGTCTGTTCGAGTCGTAGACTCGAGCAGAGACTTTAGTTCAGTCGTTTTCAGTCTAAGTCTGAAGGACTCAATTTTTTTCGGATGTTCAACCAACGCTCTCTATCGGAGTAGCCCTCGAGTCCGTGGTGGAGTCGCAAACTCGACGTAAGATAATTTCGAAGTGAAGTTACCTTAATAATTTCTCAGGTGCGCGGCCAGCGCTCCTGATAGGAGTAGCCCCCGAGTAGTTTCTCGAATCGTAGATTCGGATAAGTACTTGTATGATGAGCCAAAATCTTCGTGTCGTTGCTGGCTTTGCCTTGATGACGTCAGTGCTGACAATCGGTGGTCTCAACCGTCTGCGGCAGCAGAGATGATACGATGAGACGATCGTGGGTCCCACCACCTACTTGACGTTGACTAGTCACGCGTAGACATGGCGAAAATTACGGCGTCTCCTCGGTTTCCGTGCATAGTGGACGGCGTGATGGCGACGATTTGTTTTGGTGCTAACACGTGTATGGTGAGATTTGAGTGGCATGCTAGGGCTTCCCAATCGACGGCTCATGTGCATCGTCTCCGTCCTTGTATACCGTAGGTAAACAATGATTTCTTTTTACCCTTTGTTATTTGCTCATCTCCGTTATATCCATTTTCGCGAGCGTTTCTACCTTCCGTTGAGCACTGGACATCCTCCACACCTTTCCTTCCTCTTTCTTGCGCTCACACCGCCGCAGTCGCTGCTGTAAGATGGGCAGGTCGAGGAAGACAACTGCTAGAGCTGGGTCGAGCGTCGCCGGCGCCGGCAAGAAGGTTGCCGCCACGGCCCGCGCCACTGTCGGCGGATGGAAGCGCACGGACATGCGTGAGTTGGATCTGTGCAAGCTGCGCGATGCTAGGTTGATCTCCAAGGACAAGGAGGACGCCATCCTTCCAGGCCAAGAGGTAATTTCTCGCCTACCTAAAGGCTTTCGGGTGATGTTTTATGCCTTCATTGTCCGAGGACTTTCTTTGCCGTCCACGATTTCCTTCGTGGACTCCTTTTTCTACGGGATTAAGTTGCATCATATGTCTCCCAATTCTCTTCTGCACATTGTGTGTTTCATCACCTTCTGCGAGTGTTGGCTCGGTATCGAGCAGCACTTTGGCCTCTTCCGGAAACTCTATTCCGTGAAGAGGCGATCCGCACCGACAGTGTTTATCTGCTCGGCGGCTGCATCATTTCCATTCGCTCTTCTATCCAATTCGTTTCCTTCTCTATTTGCGAGTCCGTTCAATACTGGCGGCAGAAGTGGTTCTACATTCGCGATGTTAAGATGGATGGGCAGCATTTTGGTCTCGACCCTTTCGACTCTGCCCATAAGATCACCCTGAAGAGGTCGTGGAAGAACGACATCTTAGGGGTGAAACGGCGGAGGTGGAGAAGCTCTACCAGCGCGTGGAGTCACTCCAGCTGGTGGTTGGCAAGGAGGTCAACGATGTCGACATCATCCGCACCTTCCTCAGACGTTGGGTGCAACGGCTCCAAGCGAGGGCGCACCAAATGTTTCTTTATGCTGGCCGTAGCGATCCGACGAGGGTTTCACCTGAGGAGTTGTCTTCGGGTGACCTTGATAGAGTTCTTAGGCCTCTACTAAAGGCCAAGGCCGACGAGGACCTCCCGAGGAAATCTTTAACCTCCCCGTTCAGCTTGAAGAAAGTAGTCCCGAAGGTGAAAAAACTTGTAATTGCGCGTAATTCTATTTCAAGTGCTAGCTTTTTGTTACTTGCACTAATAATTTGTCATCTTCTTGTCTTCGATTTGCAGGACTTCAAGGTAGCGGGGATGACGCCCCCTCTACCTGATAAATTCCCGGTTTGCGTCGGATAATGAACTTGTGGATTCTGAATCCGAGCTTCCCCCGGTGCAATCTCCTATCGCGGAAGCCCCCGAGCCGAGCGAAGGGCGAACCCGAAAGAGGTCGCATAGCGAGCCTTCAAATGTGTCGACGCCGCCAACACCTAGGGGTCCGTCCTTTCTTGAACAACACGGTGGGGATAAGGGTGCGTCGTCTGCACCTTTTCCTGTCGTGCCCATTCGGGCGGTGGCTCCGCAGCCACCGGCCAAGAAGAATAAGAAGAAGGAGAAGGCGGCTCCTGTCTTCAATTTGTCGGACATCGAATCGTAAGTTGCTTTGCCTGAGGTCGATTACCGTGTTGTATTTGTATTTTTTTGTTGATATAATAAGTGATGGTAGAAATCCCTCGGAGGAGTCCCTCAACGGGGACACCGAAGAAGTCATTGCGGAGTCGAAGCCAGGAGCCTCTCTTCACCAGGTGTTGGCCAACTCCGAGGACGATGACTCGAGCTCCGATGGCGAAGCTCATGCACTCGTAACTCGGAAAGTAGCATGCAAACCTGCGGAGTCCACTCCTGAGCATGTAAGTGTTGCCCTTTTTATTCCGAGGGAGGAGCCCTCGAGTCCTTTTATGTGACATGTTGGTATTTTCGCTTTGTGGGGGAGCCCCCGAGCCTTTTATTCATGAGGTTTCTTTCCTTCTTTGTAGCCTTTTGTTCGTAGTGCCAATTTGCTTATCCAGCAACATCTGGCGCTGGAAGATGAGCTGAAGCAGCTCCGAGGTACATGATTCTCTTCTTATCTTCATCCTCAAGTGCATCAAGTTTTTCCTTGTACTCACCCGACATTTATTCGTGCATATGAGAAGAATGCTGCTCTTCATAGGCTGAACGCTCTCGAAAAGAGCTTAGGCTAAGCGGAGAAAAAGGTAGCGGATGCTGCAGAGGCCATGGAGCGCCAAAAAAGGAGGCCGTAGATCGTGAGCAACAGCTCGCGGCCGCTGCATTCACTCGGGAGAAGGCCACGGCTAACAAGCTCATGGGTGCTGCCAAGGCTATCTCTGGTAAGTTTCTCTTGTATCATCTAGGTATTCTATTTTTGAGTGTGTTTTATCCTTTCTCAGTCGAGTGTTTTTTCTTCATCTTTTCAGGTGCTTCTGGCGTTGCGTTTGATCGCGACGTGCTGGATCATGGAGGTATTTTGGCTAATGCTGCTGCTGCAATTGAGGATTGTTGCTCTGCCGCCGTTGGCTCCTTGGAGAAGGCCAAGAAGGTGCTCATGCGCTTCTACAAGTAGGTCACTCTGAAAGGCATTGCCCTCCATGACGTCGACGCACTTGCGGATGCTCTTTAGGAGGATGCTCCGACGGAGTACAAACGCAAGCAGAAGGGCATCAATGCCTCCATAGGGATGGACATGTCGATGGTGTCCGGATCCGAGCTGGACTTGGACCGAGTCACGTCCAGGATGCCGACGGCGACGGATGGCTCCGAGGTAGCTTTTGCCCTTTTTGCTTCTCACTTTAAGCATTATGGGCCTAAGCTCATCGACCTACTAGTGGATTATGCGGCAAAGCAACAGCAGTAGGACAAGAGCAAGCAGTCTGGCTTCGAAGCTGCTTCGGATGCTGGTGCTTAGGCCCTTGTACTATAGCTAGTGTAGCTTTTCTACTTTTGTTGTTTGTTGTAACACCTTGCAGATGAACGAGTCCCACTTTGCCACGAGGTGGCTTTATTTATGTATATAAATCCACCTTTTGACTGCTGTCAAGAGTATTTGTGATGTTCATACTTGCTTGTTTACCCCTAGGGTCCTTTGGGTGAGGCTCCAGTGGTTACTCCGACTGCGCCTGAGCCTCGACCATCTTTGGATGAAGAATCGCAATTGACCTTTCTGCGTGATCGCATCCTCAGTCTAGAAAATGATATCCTCGGCATCCGAGGCCATGCGTGTGTGTGGAAGTCAAAGGCTGAGCGAGCCACCGCCAGGGAGGAGTTCTTGCTTGGGGAATTTCGGTAGATGGGTGATCAACTCCAATGTGAGTCTTCGCAAACTTATACTCTTTTGATTGCGCCTTGTTTTTTGTGCTGGCTCACCCGTTGTTTGTGCAGTTGTGAATCTCATTCCGAAGGAAGAGAAGGAGCGCATCATAATTCGCATGAATTGCCTGACGCAACTAGAGCTGGCGGCCGGTGGCTTCTTTTGGATCGACCATGATCGAGCACTCGTCCTTGCGACGATACAAGACCGTGTACACCAGGACCTTCGGGTGCTGAAATAGGCGAGGTCGTCACTTGCGATCGTTTGGTTCGTCATGGTTCCTCTAGACGCTGCACCCTCCAGTTTTTTTGGATATTCTTGGGAAGTTTCGGAATGTAGGCCATGTCAAGGAGTTGGTGCGTCATCAGCTTATTGCTGGGGTGAAGGAAACTTTGTCTCTTGTTCGACTGCATCGGCGCGACGTGAATCTTGCGGAGATAGCGGCTGGACCACCCCCTCCTCCAGATGGCAATGTGTTGAATATGCGTCCTCATTACGCATTTGTGGCGCAGTATGCTGAGGAGATTGTAGATTTGTTTGAGGAGCGGATGAACATCCTGTTGCAGCGTGGGTAAATCATGTAAAGAAAAAATGATACAATGTAAATTTCGTATTTGTTCGAGTGGGATTTTGAATGCCCTTTACAAAGTTTGTATGTGTTGGCACGCGATGCGCTTTGTGATGTGCATGTACTTTTCGTTAGCCTGACATGGTCAGCTACTCAGGTTGTATGCATTGTTTTCAGTCGACGAAGTCGTGAGGTGAGGCGCAGCCCCCGAGTGTATTTAGCGAGAAGTAATGCAAGTATAAAAGATATTAGGCGGTACGTTGTTCGGCTGAGTAGCCTTGGCTAAATAGCCTTATTGAAAGTAAAGGGTAGCTAGGGGTAAAAGTGTCGCAGTTGTGCGACATTCTAGGGGTTGGAGTATTTGACTCCTGATGCGACGTCCATGAGGCGGTACGCGCCACCTGGGATGACTTCGGTGACGATTTAGGGCCCTTCCTAGGGTGACTCGAGCTTCTTGTCCTTTCTTGCTTGAATCGCAGGACGAGATCTCCTTCGACGAAGGACCTTGGACGCAGCCGGCGGCTGTGGTAGTTGCGGAGGCTCTACTGATAGACCGTTGAGCGGGCCGCGGTGATGTCGCGTGCCTTGTCGAGTGTGTCGACAACATTTTTGAGTTTTGCCGATGATTCGGCTTTGCTGTAAGCAATGACCTGTGGGGCCTTGTGGCGTACCTCGGCGGGTAGCACGGCTTTGTATTTGTGCACCATGAAGAAGGGCATGTAGCTAGTTGAGCTGTTTGGTGTTATACGCAGGCTCTAGAGGACAGAGGGTAGCTCATCTGCCCAGGCTCCCGCAAGCCTTTCGAGTGGGCATAGTAGGCGCTTCTCGATGTTGTTTCCTATGAGGTCGTTGGCCTTTTCGACCTGCCCGATGGTCTACGGGTGCACCACGGAGGCGTATGATATGGCGATGCCGAGGTTTCCGCAGAAGTCTTGGAATTCCTTCGAGATGTCGAGTCGTTGTTCGTTATGATGCTATGAGGCATGCCAAATCTGTAGATGATGGACTTGAAGAACTTGACGGTAGTTTTGCCGCTTTGGTTGGTGACGGGCATGGCCTCGATCCACTTGGAGAATTTGTCGACTGCGACCAAGAGGAAGACGTGACCTCCTGGCGAGGACTTTGGCAGTTTGCTGATCATGTCGAGGCCCCATTGGGCGAAGGGCCAGGCCAGCGGTATAGGCCTCAGCTCGGATCCTGGCGCACGTGGCTTGTCCACGTACTTCTGGCAGGTGTTGCACCTCTGGACGATGTCCTTGGCGTCGTTCATTGTCGTTGGCCAGTAGAACCCAGCTCGTAGAGCTTTGGCGACTAGGGCGCGACTGCCTTCATGATGGCCGTAAATACCCTCGTGGATGTCTTGGAGGATGCTTTTGTCATCAACTATGGTGACGCATCGCTGGAGCACACCTGAAATGTTGCGCTTATATAGCTCGTCGTTGATGATGGTGAAGGCTTTTGATCGGCGAGATATGCGTCGGGCATCTGTCGGGTCATCGGGCAGTTGGTTACTTATCAGGTACCGAAGGTACGATTGCATCCATGTTTCTTCAACCACCATGACCTGCATCAGACTGACCAGCTCGGCCTCTGTCCAGCTTTTTGGGTCCTTCCTGGCCTTCGGGTAGTGCAGCCCCCGAGTGCTCTACCTCTTCGACTGAGCCTTTTGGGGATTTCCTCTTGATAGAGGGTACGTAGATTTATTCGAGGAACACACCTGGTGTCACCCATGCATAGGTGGAGCCAATGTTGGCGAGCCTATCAGCCTCTTCGTTGCTTTCCCTCCCGACATGCAGAAGCTCGCAGTCGTCAAATTCTCATTCGAGTGAGTTGTAGAGTGCACGATACGCGATCATGTTGGCGCTATGGGCGTCACACTTGTTCATCGTATGTTGCACGACGAGGTTCAAGTCGCCGTAGATGAAAAGGCGTGTTGCATTGCATACCTTGGCCATCCTCATGTCGTGGATGAGGGCCTCGTATTCGAGCGCGTTGTTGGAGGCACGAAATTTCATCCAAAGGACATACTTCATCTTGTCGCCTTGAGGGGACGTTAGTATGACGTCGGACCCGGATTCGGCCTCGCGTTTGGATCCTTTGAAGTGCATCGTCCAGGACTGCGACATTTCCGGAGTATCCGACAGCTGGATTTCCATCCAGTGGACGAGGAAGTCAGGGAGGACCTGAGATTTGATGGCGGTGCGCCGCTCATAGATTATGTCTAGAGGGGACAAATTGATGCCCCATAGGGCTACGTGCCCCGTGGATTCAGGGTTATTTAGGATGTTCGACAGTGGGGCGTCGTTGACGACCATGATCGGATGCTCCTGAAAGTAGTGGCTCAGCCGACGAGCCGTCATGAATACGACGTAGGGGAGCTTTTGCTAGTGAGGGTACCTTTGCTTTGTTGGGGTCAGTACCTCGTTGAGGTAGTAGATTGGGCGTTGGACCCCGTGGGCCTTGTCATCTTTGGGTCACTCGACCACAAGTATGGTGCTTACCACCTAATGTGTGGCTGCGATGTATAGCAGCAAAGGCTCCCATTCCTTCAGACGTGACCGGGGCGGGTGATGTGGAGAGCAGCTTGAGGTCCGTCGTCCAATTTGCATCACCATTCTATATCATAATTTGCCTCTATTCATTGATATATGTTTTATTATGAGCTATTACTTATGTCTTTTCCCCTGTTTCTGCATGTTGGATGATTCTTGGAGGATGAACTGCCGGAGTCAGGGTTCTGATGGAAAAAAGAGGTGTTTTGATGCAATTTCGCGAAGATCGGGAAAATACCATAAAAATATTGGAAAATTATATTTTCCTAGAAGACGAAGGAGCAGAAGGGGAGGCCTAGGCGCGCCTAGGGGTGTGTGGCCCACTGCCAGCCTCCGACTCTGCCATCTGGCCTATATCTTCCTCTGGAATCGTAATACCAGGGGAGGGACCACAAAAATATTTCCGCCGCCTCTGCGGAGCGGAAAACACCGAGAGAGAAAGAGCTCTTCGGAAGATAGATTTCTGCCGAGGAAATTCCTTTCAGGAGAGGGGAGATCGTTGCCATAACCACCATCGTCAAGCTAGACTTCATCGGGATCATCATCATCATCCACACCATCATCTCCACCAGCACCATCATCACCACTCCATCCCGTTGTAACAATCGTGTTGAATACTTGCATAGTTCTTAGGGGAAACTTTCCTGGTGTTGATTACTATTGTAGTTGATGCTTGTGAGTGGAACCATTGGATTATTTTTTATGTTCAGATTGTTATCTATTACCATATCATCTTTGATCTTGATACATATGATCTCTTGTGAGTAGTTCGTTGTGTTCTTGAGGACATGGGAGAAGTCATGTTGTTAGTACTGAATCTGTGATGAGTTATTATTCAATGGTTTAGTATTTAAGTTGTGGGGCTATTCTTCTAGAGGTGTCATGTGAACGTCGGCTACATGATACTTCACCATTTATGGGCTTAGGAGAATGCATTGTGTATTTGGCTACTAATTGTGGGGTTGCCGGAGTGATAGAAACCTGAACCCCCGTTAGGACACCTTTGCACAAGGGAGCGTAGGATCTCAGAGTTTAAGGTTGTGATTAGGTTTATATCTTAATTACTTTCCTGTAGTTGCGGATGCTTGCAGGGGGTTTAATCACAAGTATGTATTAGTCCAAGTAAGGTCGGTACATTAGCACAGGTTCACCCACACAACACTTACAACACCAAAGAAGAGTACTCAGCTATTTGAAGCGAAAGCACTTGACATAATTCCCATGTGTTCTCGAGAACGTTTGGTCCTTATAAGTATTTCCACCGGCTTGTCCTTTGCTAAGAAAGGATTGGGCCACTTGTTGTGTTTGCTTGTTGTCTTTATTACTTGCACCTTGTTTTGTTGCTTTATCAGAAAACCCCTAAAAATCCGTTTGCTAAGTATTTACAGAGATTTACTGCTCCATACCACTAGTCAACACCTTCTACTCCTCGTTGGGATTGACACTCCTATTTATCGAAAGTACTATAATACACCCCCTATACTTGTGGCTCAACAAGGTCCTCGAACGCATCGTCCGCTTCGGGTGTTTACTCGAACTTGTCCGCTTTGTGCAACAGCTGATAAAAGGGTGGGGCCTTCTCACCCATTCGGCTGATAAATCTGCTCAGTGCCGCGATTCGCCCAGCTAGCTGTTAGACGCCTTTGAGTTTTTTCGGCTTCTCTATGGCCAGTATGGACCTGATTTTCTTCGGATTCGCCTCGATCCCCCCTTGGGAGATGAAGTAGCCGAGTAATTGGCCAGACGAGACGCCGAAGGCGCACTTGTCTAGGTTTAGCTTGATCTTGTAATGATCAAGGTTATCGAACGTATTGCGGAGATTGTCGATCACTGTCTTGGCCTCCCTGGTATTGATTACTATGTTGTCGACATAGACCTGGATGTTGCGACCGGTCTGGTTTTTCAGGCACGTCTGCATGCACCTATGGTATGTGGCACCTGCGTTGTTCATCCCGAAGGGCATGGGTGTTGTAGCAGAACACTCCTAACAGCATGATGGACATTGTTTTCTCCTGATCTTCGACCTTCAGACGAATTTGGTTGTAGCCAGAGTAGGCGTCGAGGAAGGAGAGCTTCTCGCAACCCGCAGTGGAGTCGATGATTTGATCGATCCTTGGTAGGGGGAAGTGGTCCTTCAGACAGTGCTTGTTGAGCGATGTGAAGTCCACGCACATCCGCAGGATGTCCGTGTCCTTTTTGGGAACCAGCACCGTGTTGGCCAGCCACTCGCCTTCTTTGATTTCCCTGATGATGTTAGCATCAAGCAGTATGTTGACTTTGATTCCAACGGCTTCGGCTCTTGGCTCGGACAGTTGACGGATCGGCTTGGTAACCGCATCCGTAAACACATTGAGTGCATGCTCGGCGAATTCCCTGGGAACTCCTAGCATGTCCGCAGGACACCGGGCAAAAATTTCCCAGCGCTCACGGAGGAATTCGATGAGCGCGATTTCCTATGCAGGACTAAGGTCATTGACGATCAACGCCATCTTGGAGGCGTCCGTCGGGTGGACCTTCAACTTCTTCATGTTGACCGTTGTCTGTCACCTCTCTAAGCCTCGTGAGCTCCTCCTGCATGCTGAATGACTGGGAGATTATGTTGAAGTCTTTGTCACAGTTGTCGGACCGGGTAAAGCTGCCCTGGACGGTGATGACACCCCTAGGTCCTGGCATCTTCAGTAGCAGGTAAACATAGTGCAGTACTGCCAAGAATCTTGTGAATGCTACACGACCGTGGATGGCGTGGTACTGTGATGGCCAGTCCACCGCTTCGTACTCTAGCCGCTCGCGCCTGAAGTTTTTGGGCTGGCCGAAGATGACATCGAGCCATATCTTGCCCAGGGGGTATATGCCCTTCGCTGCATCGCTGCGAGACATCAAGTTGATGCCGCTGTCGCCGTCCATGAAGACGCGACTCATCTCAAATCCGTCAATCTGCGCCTCGAGCACCATGGCAGCATGACGTGGGCGAGGTACCTGACGTGGGTGATCCGAACAATCGAATGTGATGCAAGACTCCGAGCTGCTGAGGTACTCAGGTATGGCTGGTGGAGAGGTCACGGATAGGCTGACTTGGCGGGTGATTGATGCGCTTGGTTGATGTAGGAGCGCTTCGTCGGGAAACCCCAAGAGCAAGGTGAGATGCAGCACAGCATCAAGTCTTCCCTCAGTAAGAAACCGAGGTTATCAAACCAGTAGGAGGAAGGAAACGTCACACAAGTGTTGCAAGCAATGTGGAAACCTGCACAACACAAACTCAAGACTTTGCCCCAATGAACAGTGAGGTTGTCAATCTCACCGGTTGCTGTAACAAAGGATTAACTATATGGTGTGGAAGGTAATGAGTGGTTTGCAGCAAGTAAACAGTGGAAGATGTATCAATGGTAAAGATTGGACCGGGGTCCATAGTTCACTAGAGGTGCTCTCCTTAGATAAACAACATGGCATGAAGGGTAAACAAATTACAGCAGGGCAATTGAAAGGAACTGAGCAAGTCATAACAATGTAATACTAGACAAAAAGATCCAATGAGATCCGATTGGGCAATACAAAAATATGCATAGACCGCCATCCAAATGCATCTATGACTAGAAGTCCACCTTCAGGTTATCATCCGAATCCCCTCCAGTATTAAGTTGCAAGCAACAGACAACTGCTTTAAGCAAAGTGTGTAAGGTAAACAATTCACTTGTTCCATGAACAAGAGACCATTGTTTTCTCCCTAGTAGCAACAACACATCTACAACCGAAGAGATTTCTGGCACTTCCCTTGGAAACTAGAGGCATGAACCCACTATCGAGCATAAATACCCCCACTTGGAGTCACTAGCAACTACTTGCCCAAGATAGCTACTAACAACGGAGAGCATGCAAGATCACAAACAACATAGACATGGTAGAATCAATAAGACAAAACCATTAATCAATCTGACATAGTAATCTCAATATCCATGGATCACGCAACATGCATGATTACAAATAGATTAGATCTTGATCATGAACGGAGCTCACACGATCTATACATGAAAGCACAAGGAGGAGACACAGCCATCTAGCTACTACATGGACCCGTAGTACAAGGTGGAACTACTCACGCTTCATACCGGAGAATAAGGCCTCCGGGATGATCTCCCCTCCGGCAGGGTGCCGGGAAGAACTTCAGATCCCCCCGATCTAGGGACGATGGTGGCGGTGGCTATTGAAGGGTTTCGCGGCATAGTAAATCAAAATTTTCTACGGAGCGAACAGAGGGAAAGCCAAGATCTAATCTAGGAGATGCAAACAACGAGAGGATTGGATTAGATCTTCATACCCTTGAAGATTCGCACAGCGGAACGTTCGTCGGAACGTGGGTGATGTAGTCGTACTCGCTTCTCCTCCTCGCGATCCGATCTGATCTAGCACCACAAGTGGCGGTGCCTCCGTGAGATGCACACGTGCAACACCTCGACGTCTCCTCCTTCCTCGGACCAGCGAGTATGGTGGAGAGATAGATTGGATCTACAACACGACGGCGTGGTGTATATGGTGGAGAATTTCTGCAGGGGCTTCGCCTACAAGCAGTCGGGAGGGAGAGGAAGGTAGCAAGGCGCTAGGGCTTGGAGGAAGGTGTGTGTAATGGGGGAGGCGCACCACCCTCTATATATAGAGGGGGACAGCCTGCCCCTCCTCCAAGCCTATCTCTAGTTTAAACAATTTAAACTCTCCCTTATCTAGAAATCTTATCTCTAGTTTAAACGATTTAAACTCTCCCTTATCTAGAAATCCTATCTCTAGTTTAAACGAGTTTAAACTTATCTAGGATCGGCTGGGCCCTATGGGGCCTTGTGCCCCTGGCCCAATGCGGCCAGGACACTCCCTCATAGTCCCATGCCCCCTCCCGGAAGGTGGGGCCACGTTGGTCCCCTTCCGGAAGGTTCTAGAAGCTTCCGGTACAATACCGATTAACCCGGAATAATTCCGTCCTCCAAAAACTGCACTGCCTTATATGAATCTTATTCTCCGGACCATTCCGGAACCTCTCGTGATGTCCCGGATCCCATCCGAGACTCCAAACAAAAATTCATAAACCAATTATCCAATCTATCCTAGCGTCGAGATACGTTAAGTGTGTGACCCTGCGGATTCGAGAATATGCAGACATGATCTTCTATCAATAATCAACAGCGGGGTCTGGGCACCCATATTGACTCCCACACATTCATCGATGATCATATCGGATGAACCACGCTGCGATTCAATCAATCCCATATATATATTCCCTTCGTCTCGCGATATTTTACTTGCTCGAGATTCGATCGTCGGTATCATACCTAGTTCAATCTCGTTCCACGCAAGTACTTTACTCGTTCCGTAATCCGATATCACTTTGTGATGATTAACTCCTTAACCACATGCTTGCAAGCGGTGTTGATATCGATTACCGAGTGGGCACAAGTATATCTCTCCGACTTGGGAGGGACAAATTCCATCTCGATACATACAACCCAAGATACTTTCCGATCACGAGAGACACCTTTATGATCACCCTCTCATAGGATGACGTTTGATGACCTCAAAGCTTTCTTCCGATACCAGGGAGTTGCATTATCTCATGGTCTAAGGAATACAATATTTGACATAGGAAAATCTTCGCAAAGATGAACACGATGACACGATCTAATTGCTCTGCTTTGTTTGGGTCTATCCACCATATCATTCTCCCAATGATATGATCTCATTATCAATTGACAACTCATGTCTATGGTTAGGAAACCTTAACCATCATTGATCAATGAGCTAGTCCATAGAGGCGTACTAGGGACACGGTGTTGTTCACAAACCACACAAGTATTAAAGTTTCCGCTTAATACAATTCTAGCATGGAATATAAACTTTATCATGAACAAGAATTATAATAATAACATCTTTATTATTGCCTCTAGGGCATAATTCCAACAGTCTCCCACTTGCACTAGAGTCAATAATCTAGTTTACATTTGGCAACAATCTCACACCCATGGCAGTGAGGTGTTGATCATGTTTTACACATGGAAGAGGTTTAGTCAATGGATCTGCGACATTCAGATTCGTATGTACTTTGCTAATCTTGGATCTCCATCGCTATATAATCTCGGATTATATGAAACTTATGTTGATATGCTTGGTCTTTGGATGATATCTTGGTTCCTTAGCGAGTGCTATGGCGCGGTGTTGTCACACAATATCTCCATGGGTCCAATGCACTTGGAACCACGCCAAGCTCGATGATGAAGTTTACGATCCAAACTCCTTCACTTGGCGCTTGCGGCAGCCATGTATTCCGCTTCTCTGTAGATCCCGCGATCACGCTTTGCTTGCGACTTCTCGACTCACAGCTCCTCCATTCAAAATATAAGCGTATCATGTCCGAGATTTGGAATCATCCTTGTCGGTGTCAAAACTAGCATCGACGTAACCTTTACGACAAGTGTTCATCACCCCATAGACTAAGAACATTTCTTTAGTTCTATTTAGGTACTTTAGGATGTTCTTCACGGCTGTCGATGTTCCACTCTGGATCACTTTGATATCTGCTCGTCAAACTAAGAGCATTGGACACATCCGGTCTAGTACACATGGCATACATGATGGAACCTATGGCCGAGGCATAAGGCACTTTGCTCATAGCTTCCCTATCATTTCTGTAGCTGGACATTGAGCCTTGCTCAATATCTTACGACAACATAGGCCTTTGAACCTTTCTTTGCCTTATCCATTACGAACCTTTTGAACTTTGTCTAGGTATGTACTCTGGCTTAAAGCTATCAGGCGTCTTTGTCTATCTCTATAGATCTTGATGCCCAATATATAAGCAGCTTCACCTAGGTCTTTCATTGAAAAACACTTGTTCAAATAACTCTTCACACCGTTAAGCATGTTGATGTCATTTCCGATAATCAATATGTCATCCACATATAATACCAGAAACGTCACCGAGCTCCCACTCACTTTCTTGTAGATACAAGCTTCGTAGCAATTTGGAACAAATCCAAAGCTCTTGATCACTTGATCAAAACGAAGGTTCCAACTCCGAGATGCTTGCTTCAGTCCATAAATGGAACGCTGAAGTTTGCATACTTTACTATCATCCTTAGGATCGACAAAACCTTCGGTTTGCATCATATACAACTCTTCATCAATGTTGCCATTGAGGAAAGCAGTCTTGACATCCATCTGCCATATTTCATAATCATGAAACACAGCAATTGCTAATAAAATCCGAATGGACTTAAACATCGCTACGGGAGAGAAAGTCTCATCGTAGTCAACACCTTGAACTTGTCGAAAACCTTTTGCGACAAGCCGTGCTTTATAGACGGTAACATTACCATTCGCGTCCGTTTTCTTCTTGAAAATCCATTTGCACTCAACGGCCTTTCGGTCGCTAGGAGGGTCCACCAAAGTCCATACTTGGTTTTCGCTCATGGATCCCAATTCGGATTTCATGGCTTCCAGCCATTTCTCAGAGTCTGGGCTCATCATCGCTTCCTCATAGTTCGTAGGTTCACTGTCTTCTACTAACAAGACAGTCAAAAGAGTTGCCGTACCACTCGGGAGAGGCCGCGCGACCTTGTCGACTGCGGCGTTCGATGGCTTGACATCGTCCAAGCTTCATGATCCTTGTCATTAGCTTCCTCTATTGTTGGTGCATGACCTGGAACAATTTCAGTCTGCGCTACTCTCCAATTCAAGAGAAGGTTCAATAACCTCGTCTAGCTCTACTTTCCTCCCACTCACTTCTTTCGAGAGAAACTCCTTCTCAAGAAAGGAACCGTTCTTCGACAAACACTTTGCCTTGATTTATGTGATAGAAGGTATACCCAATGGTTTCCTTAGGGTATCCTATGAAGACGCATTTCTCGCTTTGGGTTCGAGCTTGTCGGCATCAACTTCTTGGCGTAAGCCGCATCCCCAAACTTTAAGAAACGACAACTTAGGTTTAGCACCAAACCACAGTTCATACGGTGTCGTCTCAACGGTTTAGATGGAGCCCTATTTAAAGTGAATGCAGCGGTTTCTAATGCATAACCCCAAAATGATAACGGCAAATCGAAGAGACATCATTGATCGGACCATATCTAATAGGGTTCGATTCCGCTCAGACACACCATTGCTGTGGTGTTAGGGTGGCGTGAGTTGTGAAACGATTCCACTTGCTTTAAGATGCGTGAGAAAATCATAACTCAAATATTCGCCCACGATCGGATCGTAGAAACTTAATCTTTACATTACGATGGTTCTCCACTTCATTCTGAAATTCCTTGAACTTTTCAAATGTTTCAGATTTATGTTTCATTAAATAGATATACCCATATCTACTTAAGTCATCGGTAAAAGTGAGAAAATAGCGATATCCACCGCGCGTCGAAACACTCATCGGTCTGCATACATCGGTATGTATGATTTCCAACAAGTCCGTTGCTCGCTCCATCATACCGGAGAACGGGGTTTTGATCATCTTGCCCATGAGGCATGGTTCGCATGTGTCAAATGATTCAAAATCAAGAGACTCCAAAAGTCCATCAGAATGGAGTTTCTTCATGCGCTTTACACCAATATGACCTAGACGACAGTGCCACAAATAAGTAGTATTATCACTATCTACTTTGCATCTCTTAGCCTCAATGTTATGGATGTGTGTTTCATCCTTTCGAGATTTAGAAGAAATAAACCATTCACAAGAGGTGCATGACCATAAAGATGTTACTCATATAAATAGAACAACCATTATTCTCGATTTAAATGAATAACGTCTTGCAATAAACATGATCCGAAATAATGTTCATGCTCAACGCAGCACATAATAACATTTATTAAGGTTTAAAACTAATCCGAAGGTAAAACTAAGGAGAGCGTCGGCCGGCCATCACATCAACTCTTGATCCGTTGCCAATGCGCATCACCTCATCCTCATAAGCCGTCTATTCCGTAGCTCTGTTTGAGTTACAAATATTAGCAAGCGAACGGTATCAAATACCCGGGCACTACAACGAGGGCTAGTAAGGAAAACATCAATAACATGTATATCAAATATACCTTTGATGGTGCCAGCCTTCTTGTTCGCTAAGTACTTGACGATTGCGCTTCTAGTGACCCTGTCCTTGCAATAGAAGCACTCGATGTCGGCTTAGGACCGGACACGAGCTTCTTCTCGGCGAGGGCATTGCGCTTCGCCGCCCTTCTTGAAGGGTTCTTTGCTCCTTACCTTTCTTAAAGGAGGGCTTGTTGACCATCAACACATGATTATCCTTCTTGATGTCCACTTCCAGCCTTCAACTTTGCGAAGAGCTCGGTGATATCGATGGAACCAATCGATTATGAGTCACTACAAAACTTTTGTAGCTGGGAGGAGTGATTGCGAGAACCTGTTAATCTTGAGCTCCTCTGGAATCGTGCATTCCAGTTGCTCAAGCGTTGAGTGTAGCCCGACATCTTTATGGCGTGCTCACTAACGGAACTCCTTCCTCCATATTGCGGTTAAAGAACTTCTCGGAGATCTCATATCTCTCGAGCGGGCTTGAGTGCGAAACATGGTTTTCGGCTCCTCGAGAATCTCAAAGGGCGGGATAGGTTTCAAAGCGATTTTGAAGCTCGGTTCCATAGCAAACAACATGGTGCTCTTAATCACACCATAATCATCTTTCTTGTTGATAGACAGCTTTCTCATCGGTAGCGATTGCAAGGAGGGTCACCTAACGCTTTCCCAAGGACATAGTCCTTTTGTCCGCCAGACAGGATGAATCTTAGATTGCGGAACCAATTGGTGAAGTTAGACCCATTGTTTCTAAGCTTTTCCTTCTCAGAAAAAACGTTGAAGTTGAAGTTGGATTTGGCCATGTGATCTACTGATTTGCAAGTACAATTTAGACTATGTTCATGATAAATAGTTCAATTTAATCAAATTACTAGATGAACTCCCACTAAATTCAACATCCCTCAAGTTGTTTAGTGAACACGATCCAAATTCACCACACCTAATCTGATCATCACGAGAAGAGATGTGGTTTCAATGGTGGACAACAAAGTGTCGATCATATCATTCATATGACTCATGCTTAACCTTTCGGTTCTTGTGTTCCGAGGCCATGTCTCAGACATGCTAGGCTCGTCAAGCTAGACCCAAGTATTTCGCGTGTGCAAAAGCGGCTTGCACCCGTTGTATGTGAGCGTAGAGTCTATAGCACCCGATCATCACGTGATGCTTGGAAGCACGAACTTCATAGCGGTGCATACTTGGGGAGAACACAGTTTTTATCTTGATCTTTAAGTGAGGAATCATCTTATAATGCTACCGTCGCGATCTAAGCATAATAAGATACATAAAAGGGATAAACATCACATGCATATAACTTTATGTGACATGGTACAACCAATCTTCGCGCAATGATCTCCATCTTGTGCGTTCCGGCATGATCTCCATCACTCCACCATGATTGCTGTGGCATCCCGCAAAACCACTACTAGAAAATCGCGTTGAATTTGTGCATTGCATCGTCATCATCATGCATTGTTTGCCAAAACTATTTGCGCAACACCCGATTTGTTTTCCAAACGCCCCATCTTTATTCAAACGCAAAAACCCGGGTCCCCGGAATATTTTGTTTTGCCCGAAATCGGTTTGCAAAAGCCTTGTTTGTAATGAATAAAAATTTAAATTATTTTAGTAGGGGCAGTCGAACGGGCCAGCCCGACCCGAACGACCGCCCCAGATTTTAAATCGGTCCACCCCAATCAGCCCCTCTTAATCCTAAGTCTACCCAGAAATCTACCCTCTCACCCCTCCACCTCACTCCCACCTATCAGGACACGCCACATCACCCTTGTCCACCCCTCACCCACTCAGAACCTGCCACATGGCCCAACCCTCCCCAACTCTCCCTCTCTTTTCTCTCTCCCTCTCTCACAGCACACAGCCACACCCTCCCCTGCGTTCACACACGCGCCAAGCCGCCCCCCACTCTCCCTGCCATCCCCTGTCCGGCCCCACGCGTCAGCCCACCTTCCACAGCCCAAGACACACCCGCCGCTTCCACGCCACTACTGCCACCAACCCCTGCCTCCACATGCTGGGGCCACCCGGACCCCATGACCGCTCCACCTCACTACCGCCTCCCAGTTCCCACCTCCCCTGCCTCCACCAACCTCCCGCAACCGCCCGCGTGCCCCGCCCCTTCTCTCCCAGCGACCCTCTCCCCTCGCCGTGCCCCGTCCCGTCCCCGCTCCGTTCACCTCATCCGTGGCGCGCCGTCCTCTCGAGCTCCTGCACCCCTCGCGCTTCCTCCTCACCGCCTCGCCAGCGCCGCCTCTCCCGCCACGAGCTCCCGCGCCCGCTCATCCTCGTCCTCGGCGCACCCTCAGCCGCCGCCGCGCTCTGCAGGCGCGTCGACCTCGTCTCCCGCCCGAGACCTCCCCGGCAAGCCACGACCCCGCGCCTCCCCTCCGCCGCCGGCCTCTCTCCACCCTCTCCCTCGCGCCGCCCCGTTGCCTCGACCTGCCTCCAACCACGCAGCGTCCGCCCGCCTCCCGGACTCCGTGAGCCTTCCTCTCCACCTCGCCGGAAGCCCCACAAGGCAGCCTTGTCTCCGTGAGTCGCCGTGTCGCCCCATAGCCCGCCTGCTCGCCCGCTCCGCCCAGCGCTTTGCCGCTCACCGGCGCTCTCCGTCGCGCCCTCAACCCCCGGCTTCCCCTCCGCGAACCCTTCCCCGAGCACGTCGCCGGCGTCGCCCTCCCTCCGGAGCCGCCCCGAGCCGAGCTCTCCACCTCGCCGAGCCCTGCGTCCCTGGCGTCTTAGCTGTGACCTCACCGGCCTCCCCCTCGACCCGCTTGTCGTCGTCCGGGGTCCTCATGCGCCTGGGCCTCCCGACGAGCTTGCCCAAACCGTGGCCGCCCTATGTTCAGCTCGGGGCTTCTTCGGTTGACCCACGCACCACATGTGAGGGTCACTCGAGGCTTCTGTTCTGAGAACCCAAGGCCACCGACAAGAAACCGAAGACCGCAGGTGCGACAAGATCTGCTCCCGGACGTCAAGATCACCAACACGACACGACAAGGCCCCGCTGTTCTGATGTCGCGCCTCGGACACCAAGATCTACGGACGCCGAGACCCCGAACTCGAAGACCGATTCCGTACCGGTGCCGTGCCATGAACTCCGAAAAACCCGGTACCGGACAAGTTCGCCATCGACCTTGAGAACGCCTACCCGGAACGGCAAGATCGCCCCACAGAATCCGAAGCACGGACCCGACAAGATCTGCCCGACGACAAGAACGCCCCGACCGGAAGAATCCGATGCGAGCCGACACAAGTTCTGCCGGACAAGAGACCCGTTGCGACAAGATATACCCTAGTCAACCGAGAACGATCCCGTCAAGGCCGAACCCGTCGAACCCTGGACCCCGAGACCGACCCCGAACCCGGAACCCCAAGATCGTCGAGAACCCTAAAGTGTGACCCTTATCCGAGAACCCTATTTTTTATAAGATAATAACAACTTGTTGCATATTTAATTGTCATCTCGCCTGCATCTCATGTGGTTGGGGGCCTTATGCCGATTCACCTAATAACTAAATATGGGGCCCATATGCGGGCAAATCTAGCCTTATATTGGCCTCCTTTAAACTTGAGTAGCGAACCCGTATCATCTTTTGGCCATGTTAATACAACATTTAATATGCATGGTAGCCAAATAACTTGAACCACTTAATTAATGTCGGGACCCCGGTTCCGCTTAATCTGACCTAATTGCATCGCACCTTTGCCATGCCATGCATCATACATGCATCATGCCGATCTTCTGCCGTTGTATTAAATAATGCATCCGGTGTTTCTTCTAGTGTTTGGTTCTTCGCGGATAAGGCCGTTGAGTTGATGTGAGCTTCGCCCCGATCTTCTGTCGACCCTTCGACAATGTTTTTAGGCGAGCATCTCCCCCTTTCTACCTATCTTACTTTATAGTCTTTATTCCCTCATGTTGATCTATTGCTATCTGTGTTGCGATGCTCTAGTTTCCGTACCCGTGATATCCCTTGCAGCCATATATTGCCTTGGACACCTCCTATTACCTGTTGTTTGGTAGATAGTTGGACTTGCGTGTCGTAGTCGCTTGCTCAAGTGTTGTCGCGTGTTGTCAAATGCCACAGTTGCTGATGTATTGCCGCATGTTGAGGTTGGAGATGATTCTAGTTTTACTTATCATTCACTTTACATTCCTGTTTAACAACTAAAATTGAAATAAGCAGAGGCATCGGTGGGTGATAGATAATATTTGGTTTCGAGCCCACTTGTGTCCCGTAAGACCCGAGTACTTGATACTGTTCCTTGATTTATCGCTATCCACATCCGGAGGTATATGGGACCCCGAGCCAGAGCTTGATTCATTCTTATTTCTTGGGGCCACAAACTAGTTTGAGGTTTTATTTACGATCTGTACTTATGCCATGTTTTACCGCTTTATTTACGATTGTGCAGGTCGCACTTTATCTTTCTTTTGGTAAGCGGGATGTTTTCGTATCGACAGTCCCCGATTGGGGACCTTGCCGTTCTGACCATCGACGCAAACCTTGAGTCCGTCTCGGAGCTTGCTTACTCCGTTGGGTGTACTCAAGGGTGGCCTGAAATATTCTGAATCCTGTGAGTGGTCAGTCGTGAAAGCCTCGTTGGGTTTTGATTTGGTTTTTCCGAGGTTGATCGAGTGTGTGTTGCTATTGGTGCACCCCGGCCGGGTAAAACTTTCTGAAAGCCGTGTCCGCGGAGATGGACGACTTGGAGCACAGTATCTCGATCATAGACAAGCATAACTAAAGTTCTTGCTATTAATTTGACTTATAATGACTAGTAATCAGCTTCACTATAACGGAATGGCTAATTAATACTGCCTACCATTGCTTGTTTGGTTGTCGCTTGCGACAAATGTATCTGACTAGTAAGTATTGCAACTACAACGGAAATGGCTGAATAAAAGTACCAACCACTGCTGGGTTTTGGGATTGCATCATGCTATCTGTATTTGATTAGTAATTGCCGCAACTATAACGGAATGGTCAACTAAAAGTGTCCACTGTTTACTTTATCAGGATGATTATCTAAACCTGACTAGTAATTGCTGCAACAATAACTGAATAAGTAAAACTGCCAACTGGGTGAGTTCCTCGGTTGACTTCCTCGTTTGGTCTCGAGGGGGAAACACCAGGATGGGTTTGTTTTGGTGTTAGCTTCAGGTTGGATCCGGATAGGCCATTCTTACCCCTCTCTGATAACCGCTTGATTGTCGAGTCTCTATAGGTTGTTTAGTGCATCTTTGCCGCTTGATCCACCATACCTATGTAGGCGAGGACCACGAATTCTAGCCTCGCTAGTGTCGGCCTCGATCTTGGCTCCTTCTTTGTTTTCGCTTTGCCCTTTGTCGGCACCCCTTTTGTTTAAGCAGGTTTTGGGATCGGCGTCGTTAGCGGGGTTACCCTTCGGCTTGGCCCGGGGTTATGGACGCCATTGGTTATTCTTGAGGGCTCTTAGCCCCATTTGCATCTTGTCCGTGATCGGACGCTCCCTCTTTCAAGGTGATTTGGATCTTTGTACCGTATCGTATTCTTGACTCTTTGAGTCGCTGTTGTATATATCTGTTCTGTGGGTCCCATCGAGGACTGTTGTGTAATGTTATTACTTTGTTTTTTCCACCCGCACGAAAGTGCCTGGTGGGCACCTTCGAATCGTTTCTATGCGGGTTTGGCGAGTTTCGCTGAAACTTGCATAGGGCCGATTCTGAGGGTGTTACAATTGCCTCCACCACGAATAGCAACTACAACTATTGCTAACTACTTAGCGATAAAGTAAAGCTATTACATGGCGTATAAGAAGTTGACTCGCAGGTCATACACAATTATAAAGACAACCATATGGCTCCTGCCGGTTGTGTACTCATTGACATGCAAGTCGTGAAACATTACAAAACATGATCATCGCATACAATATACACATCACATCTTGGGCCATACCATATCACAGAAAACACTCCCTGCAAAAACAAGTTAGACGCCTCTACTTTGTTGTTGCATGTTTTACGTGGCTTGTGGGAGTAGATGCTAAGAACGATTCTTACCTACGGAAAGCCACAACGGTGATATTATGGTTGCCAAACTCCGGTGTTTATCCCATGATAACTATAGTGAGAAACGACATCCACCGGCCGCATGTGTGGTACAAGCCACACGTCAAGTGCGGCCGGTCTCATGACGACGTCGCGTAAGGTTGGCTGGACCACTTCAATCTCACTATCCGCGTCATAAGAAGAACACAAACAAGAGGCTTGCAGAAAACATCAACGCCGCAACAACCATGTTGCGTTCTACTCGTGAAACACATCTACGCATAGACCTAGCTCGATACCTTTGAAGGGTTTGCGGCATAGTAAATCAAAATTTTCTACTGAGCGAGAGGAAAGCCAAGATCTAATCTAGGAGATGCAAACAACGAGAGAGATTGGATTAGATCTTCATACCCTTGAAGATTACGCCAAGAGCGTTAAACGGGCGTGGGTGATGTAGTCGTACTCGCCTCCTCCTCGCGATCGATCCGATCTAGCACCACAAGTGGCGGTGCCTCCGTGAGATGCACACGTGCAGCACCTCGACGTCTCCTCCTTCCTCGGACCAGCGAGTATGGTGGAGAGATAGATTGGATCTACAACACGACGGCGTGGTGTATATGGTGGAGAATTTCTGCTGCAGGGCTTCGCCTACAAACAGTCGGGAGGGAGAGAGGAAGGTAGCAAGGCTGCTAGGGCTTGGAGGAAGGTGTGTGTAATGGGGGGAAGGGGGCGCACCACCCCTCTATATATAGAGGGGGGGGGGGCGGCCAGCCCTTGCCCCTCCTCCAAGCCTATCTCTAGTTTAAACAATTTAAACTCTCCCTTATCTAGAAATCCTATCTCTAGTTTAAACGATTTAAACTCTCCCTTATCTAGAAATCCTATCTCTAGTTTAAACGAGTTTAAACTTATCTAGGATCGGCTGGGCCCTATGGGGCCTTGTGCCCGGCCCAATGCGGAGACACTCCCTCATAGGCCCATGCCCCTCCCGTAAGGTGGGGCCACGTTGGTCCCCTTCCGGAAGGTTCTAGAAGCTTAGGTACAATACCGATTAACTTGAACAATTCCGTCCTCCAAAACTGCACTTGCCTTATATGAATCTTATTCTCGAACATTAGGAACCTCTCGTGATGTCCCGGATCCCATCCGAGACTCGAACAAAAATTCATAAACCAATTATCCAATCTATCCTAGCGTCGAGATCGTTAAGTGTGTGACCTGCGGGTTCGAGAATATGCGAGACATGATCTTCTATCAATAATCAACAGCGTGCAGGCACCCATATTGACTCCCACACATTCATCGATGATCATATCGGATGAACCACGATGCCGATTCAATCAATCCCATATATATATTCCCTTCGTCTCGCCATATTTTACTTGCTCGAGATTCGATCGTCGGTATCGTCATACCTAGTTCAATCTCGTTCACGCAAGTACTTTACTCGTTCCGTAATCCGATATCACTTTGTGATTAACTCCTTAACCACATGCTTGCAAGCGGTGTTGATATCTATTACCGAGTGGGCCCGAAGTATATCTCTCCGACTTGGGAGGGACAAATTCCATCTCGATACATACAACCCAACAGATACTTTCCGATCACCTGAGAGACACCTTTATGATCACCCTCTCATAGGATGACGTTTGATGACCTCAAAGCTTTCTTCCGATACCAGGGAGTTGCATTATCTCATGGTCTAAGGAATACAATATTTGACATAGGAAAAGCTTCGCAAAGACGAACACGATGATACGATCTAATTGCTCTGCTTTGTTTGGGTCTATCCACCATATCTTTCTCCCAATGATATGATCTCATTATCAATTGACAACTCATGTCTATGGTTAGGAAACCTTAACCATCATTGATCAATGAGCTAGTCCATAGAGGCGTACTAGGGACACGGTGTTGTTCACAAACCACACAAGTATTAAAGTTTCCGCTTAATACAATTCTAGCATGGAATATAAACTTTATCATGAACAAGAATTATAATAATAACATCTTTATTATTGCCTCTAGGGCATAATTCCAACAGCTATAGACGGTTTCGTGGAGTTTTGATTGGGTGCATAGGGTTTCTGCATCGGGGGCTTCTTATAGGCGAAGAGGCGAGGCTGGGAGGCAACCAGGGGGGCCACACCATGCCCATGCGTGGCCTAGGGTGGGCCCGCGCCTAGGGGGTCTGGCCGCCCTGTGGCTCCGCTCCGTATATCCTATGGACTCCGTGTTGCCCACGGTAAAATATTGACTTATGCTTTTGTCCCGTCCAATTCCGAGAATATTGATTTTATGCCTTTCTGGAACCAAAAACAGAAGAAAACAGACAACTGGCACTGTGGCAACTTGTTAATAGGTTAGTTCCAGAAAACATATAAAAACACCTCAAAGTGTAGACAAAGCAAACCAAAGTAGATACTAAACAAGCATGGAACATAAAAAATTATAGATCGTTTCCGACGTATCAAACATCCCCAAGCTTAACTCCTGCTCTTCCTCGAGTTGGTAAGTGATAAAAGAATAATTTTTGAGGTGACATGCACCATCAAAACCAAGATCAAACCATTTACAAGCATTGAGAGTTGGGATCAAAGAACTCTAAACATGTGCATGAAAGATGGAGTTCTAACAATAAGACAAAGTAACTATGCATGCAACATGAAAGGCTACAAACAAAGATCATGAATATCATGCATTGAAAAACGTTTGTTTGTTTCACATACAAAAAACATGGCATAGTGGCAATCAGCTTGTCCCTCATAGAGTAGCAAATAGATGCATATGACACCTTCAAAGTTCATAAGAGTGACTAGATACAAGTAGCACAAGAACAAGTAATATCACAATATGCATCAATCAATAAGTTTTGGGACACTGCACATAGAACTAAGAATGGCAACTATGCTCTCTTAATGGTGCCTAAAGGTAGAATGTGGAGACTCAATATAATAGTGGAAAAAGACCCTTCATAAGGGAAGCATGGATTTCAAGTTTCAAAAAAAGCTTCCAAAAATTATGGTACTTGTTAGCTTTCATCCCTCATTGCCCCTATCATAAGCATCTTGAAGTGATTAAGGTTAAAGTGAACAAACTATGGAGTATATCCTTGACAAAGTATAAGTTGGCAATCTCATGTCCCTTGAATATGAGGGACACACCTCATGCTACTCAACTTTAGTCACATGTAAGTTCTTGTCATAGTAAGTACATACGTATCATAGAGAACCTCCAATGGGGTACCCCTTGCACATGGTACATGATCTATCCCATAACCAAAATGACAAGGCAAGCAGACAATGAGCATCTCAACGATCTTTTTATTTACTATGTGCATAGCTTTTTATTGAGGATGTTTCATAGAATGCTCATTAAGATGATACTGCAAGTTTCCACCATGATTAGGCATGACTTAGGCTAGCGGCCCAGGCGTTTCTCTAACACAAAATACATAACTCCATGGACTTACAAGCTCCCTCTTTATTTCACACCGGTGACATCCATAGACAAAAGAACATGATATCAACTGTGTACAAAGTACAAGTGCAATATTGAAAATGTTCCCCATGACAACATGGTTCTGCTAATTCCAACGTATAAGTGCAAGCATATACAACATAGACGACACAATGGTTCAAGTTTATTAGGGGCAAAGAATATAGAGTGTGCATCAAGTTTGTGAGGTCTTTAATCACTAAGTTTTCACATAACAAAATACTTTTTAATTGGAAGATAGCTGAAAACAAGAATATACTTGGAATGGTGTAGCACACCATGCATAGGAGTTTATAGTGGACACTTTGGAATAACTGGGTTTCTTGGGAGTTGGAAGCATGAGTACAAGTGGAGGCTAGCAAAAGACTAGGAGCAACCAACTAAGAGAGCAATAATGGCCATAATCATGCAGAGTGACAAAACATTACTAATCAAAGCATAGAGTGGTACTACAAGTCAAGGACTAAATGATCATAGAGGCTATGGTGACTTGTCATAGTCATAACATGGTGTGAGCATGTGCCAAGTCAACCCAAACAAAGCATCAAAGGAGAATACCACAATACTATGCTTTTGTATGCTAAAACAACACATGATTTCTTCAAGGCACACTAATCAATCCCAATTGTTTGGAACAAGACATTCTACAACAATAATCACTAAGCATAAGTTCAAAACAACACCTAGCATGTCATGCTAAAGTCTAAGTCACACTCAATGCAAACTCCTCTTGCACTTCCAAGCAAGAACTTTCTACTCCTTTCCAACACCAATCAACTTATTTGGAACAACACAGCGAGAACGGGGGTCCAAACTACTTTATTCAAGAAAACTAAACAAACTAAGCAAAACAAACAAAAACTAAGATGCTCCAAGAACAACACAACAGTGCATGAAACAATAAAAACGAAGTGTCTAGACAGACCTGAGCTTTTTATTGATGAAGAAGGGGATGCCTTGGGCATCCCCAAGCTTTGACGCTTGTACCTCTTGGATATTTCTTGGAGTGAAACCGGGGTGGCATACCCAATATCAAACTTTTGTCCATTCGTCATCTCATTACATCATTGTCTCTCTACATCTGAAATTTTTCCTTCATACAAAACTTCACACAATCTTCATTAGCAACATTAGTGTAATCAAAAGAGAATAGACCTTTAGGCTTAGCTTTGGAACAACATAACTTTTCACTAAAAACACAAGCTACTGTAGCACCTCCTTCAAGAAGCTCAATTCCCCAAAAGAGAACTCAAAAAGGAATCAATAAGAAGCAAATGCAAATAATGGCAGAAATCTGTCAAAACAGACCAGCAGTTAGAAACTGATTTTTTCGAAAACCTTATGTTGCTCAAATAAAAAAGTGTTAAACTAACGAAAGTTATCTAACATACTAGGGGATTTATTAGTAAATTTTCAGCTCAATCCGACTTACATAGACTCCTCACGAATGTTTATGGTGGAGGACAAAAATCTGTTTCGGGACAGCAACTCCCCAAATCTTACTTCCCTCTCATTAGAGGTCATTGTTGGCACAAAAAGCAAATAAAAAAGGATAAAGAGAGGTTATTACAGAAGTAATAACTTTCAAGACTTAAGGAAACTATTGGGTTATCTTCCAACAAGTATTTTTCTTTAACGCCTTTAAGTTAGACATAAGAAACAAGAAACCAAGTATTTTTAAATGAAGAAGCATTAACATCAAACCTTGCTTTCAAAGGAGGAGCAAAAAGCAACTTCTCTCCCCTCATAGAGAAGTGTTTAATACCTTTCTTGAATGGAAAATGATATTTAATGGTGCCTTATTTCATATCAATGATGGCACCAATAGTTCTAAGAAAAGATCTTCCCAAAGTAATATGACAAGAAGCATTGTATTCAACATCCAAAATATAGAAATAAATAGGGACATAAGCATTGTTAACCATAATGAGAACATCATTGATACTCCCCATGAGTTTCTTCTTAGCATTATCATTAAGTGGGACATTCAAATAACAATCTTCCAAAGGTGGCAAATCAAGCATTCCATAAATCTTCCTAGGCATAATAGGGACACTAGAACCAATATCACATGAAGCTTTGAGATCAAAGTCATTCACTTGCGTGTTAATAATGGGTTCCCAACTATCTTCTACTTTCCTAGGAATATAAGCTTTGTGTTTTAACTTCTCTTCCTTAATCTTAATAAGAGCATCTGTAATGTGTTTGGTGAAAGCAACATGCATATCACTAGCATTAGGGCTTATAGCAAACTTTTGCAAGAACATAATCACTTCAGAAATATTGCAACCGTCTATATCAAAATCAAACTTAGCATCACTAGTAGTAGACTCATTAGGCATAGACATTGTAGGAGGAGGAATAGGGACTTCTTGTGGTTTAGTGGTGATGGTGCACACACTATTGTTTCTATCAATTTGAGCTTCCCTTTCCCACTTAGCATGAAGTTGGGATAATAGTCTAACATTTTCATCAATAGTAACTTGTATGGCATGAGTAGAAACAAAGGTACTTTCCATGGTTTCAGGTTTAGCAGCCATTTTATTAATCAAAGAGGACTATGCTTTAGACAAAGAGTAAATATTTTTTTCAGCACTCAAATTTTTTGACTATAAACTAGGAATTTCTCTATTCAGATTCTCAAGCTGATGACTAATGTTTTTCAAGATAATAGATTGTTCTTCCATAGTTTTAGTGAATATCTTGTTTTGCTCATATTGCATCTGCATAAAGTTTTTAGTGGATATTTCAACTTCTAGAATCCTATCTTCACTAGGCATCCCAGATCTACTAAGGTAAGCATTTCCATTATTAGGTGGATAAGGCCTATAGTTATTACCATAAGTATTGTTGCCAAAATTGTTGTTTCTAATGAAGTTCACATAAACTTGCTCTTCTTGAGCAACCAAAGAGGCTAAGGGAACATTATTTGGATCTAAAGGAGCTTTCCCATTAACAAGCATAGCCATAATGACATCAATATTGAGAAACATGTTCATTATCAAGTTGTTTAAATTTCATAATGTCACTTCTCATAGATATAATCTTAGCAGGAGGGTGGTACTTTCCAATAAAAGCATCTTTGCACTTAGTCCAAGAATTAATACTATTTCTAGGCAAGGATAGCAACCATTCTTTAGCTTTTACTCTCAAGGAGAAAGGAAACAGCTTGAGTTTAATAATATCTCCATATCTACATCCTTATACTTCTGCATCTCACAAAGTTTAACAAAGTTATTGAGATGGGCAGCAGGATCATCAGAACTAGCACCAGAAAATTGTTCTCTCATCACAAGATTCAACAGAGCAGGCTTAATTTCATAAAAGATAGCATCAGGAGCAGGTGGAGCAATAGGAGTGCTTAGGAAATAATTGTTGTTTGTGCTAGTGAAGTCACACAACTTGGTGTTCTCAGCAGAGTTCATTTTGGCAAAGGTCGGCAAGCCAAAAACAACAACAACAACTAGAGCAGGAACTATTTTTTGTGTGTTTTTTAATAGAGAAAGCAAACCAAACTAAACTATTTTTTGGAGTTTTGATAAAATAAGCAAACAAAACCAAGCAAAAGAAACTAAGCAAACTAAAAATAAAGTAAATAGAAAGGTTGAGGAGGACTCCCCTTGTGAAGACGTCCTTAGCCTCCTCAGCAACGGCGCCCGAAAACTTGTTGATGCGCTTGGTTAATGTAGGAGCGCTTCATCGGGAAACCCCATGAGCAAGGTGTGATGCAACACAGCAGCAAGTCTTCCCTCAGTAAGAAACCGAGGTTATCGAACCAGTAGGAGGAAGGAAACGTCACACAAGTATTGCAAGCAACGTGGAAACCTGCACAACACAAACTCAAGACTTTTCCCCAACGAACAGTGAGGTTGTCAATATCACCGGTTGTTGTAACAAAGGATTAACTGTATGGTGTGGAAGGTGATGAGTGGTTTGCAGCAAGTAAACAGTGGAAGATGTATCAATGGTAAATATTAGACCGGGGTCCATAGTTCACTAGAGGTGCTCTCCTTAGATAAACAACTTGGCATGAAGGGTAAACAAATTACAGCAGGGCAATTGACAGGAACTGAGCAAGGTATAACAATGCAATACTAGACAAAAAGATCCTATAAGATTCGATTGGGAAATACAACAATATACATAGACCGCCATCCAACTACATCTATGACCAGAAGTCCACCTTCAGGTTATCATCCGAACCCCCTCCAGTATTAAGTTGCAAGCAATAGACAACTGCTTTAAGCAAAGTGTGTAAGGTAAACAATCCACTTGTTCCATGAACAAGAGACCGTTGTTTTCTCCCTAGTAGCAACATCACATATACAACCGAAGATATTTCTGTCACTTCCCTTGGAAACTAGATGCATGAACCCACTATCGAGCATAAATACCCCCTCTTGGAGTCACTAGCAACTACTTGGCCAAAATAGCAACTAACAACGGAGAGCATGCAAGATCACAAACAACACATACATGATAGAATCAATAAGACCAAACCATTAATCAATCTGACATAGTAATCTCAATATCCATCCGGATCATAAAAGTGCATGATTACAAATAGATTATATCTTGATAATGAGCGGAGCTCACAAGATCTATACATGAAAGCACAAGGAGGAGACACAACCATCTAGCTACTACATGGACCCGTAGTCCAAGGTGGAACTAATCACGCTTCATACCGGAGAAGAAGGCCTCCAGGATGATCTACCCTCCGGCAGGGTGCCAGGAAGAACTTCAGATCTCCCTGATCTAGGGACGATGGTGGTGGTGGCTACAGACGGTTTCGTGGAGTTTTGATCAGGTGCCTAGGGTTTCTGCATCGCGGGCTTCTTATAGGCGAGGCTGAGAGGCGGGCAGGGGGGCCACACCCTGCCTAGACATGGCCCAGGGTGGGCCCGCACCTAGGGGGTCTGGCTGCCCTGTGGAGCCCCTCCGTCTCTCCTATGGACTCCGTGTTGCCCACGGTAAAATATTGACTTTGGCTTTTGTCCCGTCCAATTCCGAGAATTTTGATATTTTGCATTTCTGGAACCAAAAATAGAAGAAAACAGGCAACTGGCACCGTGGCAACTTGTTAACAGGTTAGTTCCAGAAAACATATAAAAACACATCAAAGTGTAGACAAAGCAAAGCAAAGTAGATACTAAACAAGCATGGAACATAAAAAAATATAGATACATTTCCGACGTATTAGTGATCTTCTTCTGCACCCTGTTGGTTGGGCGCCCCTTCTGTATCATCAGGGACCCTTTTGGCGGTGGGTACCCACCTGCACCGTTATTTGGCGCTGGTGCGACCAGCGGCTGCGATGGTCCGACGGGTGGTGGTGGAGGAGCTCCGTGGGCGATGGCACCTGGTGCGGGTGCGGGTCTGAATCCAGGGTTCACGGTCTAGCGCCGCATTTGGGTGAGGCCCTCGCTGAGCTTCTGGAACTCTCGGCAGTCCTTGAGCATATGGCTGGCCTTCTTATTACCATCTTGCTTGTCGATGTAGAAGTAGATGGTGCAGGGACCAGATAGCTTGTCGTATGCCAAAGGCTTGTCGTCGCGGTTGCGACGTTGCCATGCTTGCGTGGGTCGTCCGCCGTTGCGGTAGTTGCCGCCGTGATATCCACTGTTGTGGTTGCCGCCATCGCATCGATAGGCCTATCCAGCCGCAACCATGTCGACTCCATCACGATCGTCGTAGACGCGCGATCTTCTCTTGCTGCGGCGTTCGCGCCTGCGATCGTGATCGTCTTCATCATCCGAATGCGCTCGGTTGACGGAATCCTCGCCATCTGCCCATCGGTTGGTGATGCCCATGAGGTGGTCGAGTGTCTTGGGCTTGACGCGCCCGAGCTCCTCCTTGAAATCTGGGCACCTGACACCGTCCTTGAAGGCGTCGATTTCTCTTTCTTCGAAGATGTGCATGGCGGAGTTCTTGATGTGGGACCATCAGAGTATGTACGAGCGGATGGACCCTTTGGCCTGTTGGGTGCATGCCCGCAGTTCTTTGACCGAGGCTGGCCTCTTGTTGGTGTCCTTGAAGTTGCAGATGAAGCTGTACGCCAGCTCTTCCCAGCTTCGGATGGAGCCGAAGGATAGGCTGCTGAGCTAGACCCTGGCTGCGCCTGTCAGCTGCAGTTGAAGGCATTGTAGGGCGATGTTCTTGTTACTACTGTGGAGCTTAACGGATGAAAGGTGATCGTCGAGCCAGGCCTTTGGCTCTTGCGTGCCATCGAACTTCGGATTGTCCGAAGGGAGCTTGAAATTTTTTGGCATCCGCGTTTGCCGAACGGATCTGCTGAAGCATCTGGCTTCGCACAGCTCTCCGTCATCTTCCTATTCGGACTCAGTTGAGCACGCGTGTTTAGCACGTGATTTGTCGATATTGCGTTGGGTGAGCTCGTTGCGAGCGTCGTAGTTGTTGTTGTGGCACCGTGGGATCTTGCGGCATTGGGACAGGTCATGCTCGTCCTCCTCGGATGAGGGTGTGCGGCTTCGAGTGAACTTGACCATCGCTTTTTTATTCGGCTCCACGGGAGTTTCATCTTGGAGTGCATCTCCGACGAGTCTGAGGCCTGCTAGCGCGGACTTGTGCATGGCGTTCTTCAGGTCGCCCGCCAGAGGCGGATTGGACGCGAGATATGTGGTGGCCACCATGATTGTAGCCTGCGGTGTTTTTGGCATGACGTTTTTGTGTGAGTCCATCGTCATGAAGGACGTATTGAGGGCCATGGTGACTTCATGTCGTGCGGCGGGGTCCATGTGCTCCATGTGGGAGCGGTATTTGTTGGCGTTGTTGCCATGTGAAGTAGGGTCATCAGCGGCAGAGCTGACTCGCCTTGTATTGGACTGCCGCGACGCTTTTTGAGCTCCTCCATTAGATTCACCTGCAGGTTATGCTCGTCGATTAGGAGGAGGTGGTAGGCCATCAGCAGATCTCGGGAGGCATTCACAGGTAGGATTTTGTTGCCTGCCACGACATCGCGTGCTTGGCGCCAGCCTTCCTCGTTGAGGTTGATCTCGTTGTAGGCGTGACCATCGCCTTCGTTGGCTCTGTTAGGCGGATCCCTCTTGTTTCCTCCATTCCCAGTTTGCGGGTTGGGAGGGGATTGGGTGTTTGTTGCGCACTCGAACCCAATGGTGGGTCCACTCCGTTGTTGATGACGACGCATAGGTAGCGCTCGCGGAGTGGGTTGCTGCTGCCGTAGCTTTCGGATCCGGAACCGTAGGTTCCTTCATTTGAAGGGGGCGCACAAATCGGAGTTGTAGCTGCTACTGTCATCCGAATCGTCTATCAACGTCGATGCGTGCAACGCGCCAATGGGTGGGACCCACGAAGCAGACCTGATGGATGGTGGTGGCACCCGCTCTAGGAGGCGGAGGGTGCCGGTCTGCCTCACCTGGAAGCAAAAGCTCCCGAACAACATCTCAAGCCCATCGCCGACGGACTCGAAATCCTTTAGGGTGTCCGGCAAGTGGGCAGTGAAGTCGAAGGCACCGAAGAGGAGGTGACTCTCCGTTGCCGATGAGTCGTAGTTCACTCCGGATGGAACCGTCACGACCGCACTATCAGCGTCCCCGTTTCCCACGGAAGGCACCAATTGACGAGGTACGATCTCGTCAATGCCCATTTTATGGACTTGGGTTTTGGAGAATATGGGCATGCTGGAAGTCGCGGAACAGTTAATAGACAAGCAACACAGGGACACGAGATTTACCCAAGTTGAGGCCTCCGGAGGTAAAACCCTACTCCTGCTAGTCTGCTCTTGATTACGGCGGAACCGAAAGGTACAGGGGTGCAAAGATGTAATCTGGCGTGAGGCGTGTATGAGGTGAGTTGAGAGATCCTTATCGCCGTATCCTCCTGGCCTTTATATAGATAGGCCAGGTCTCGGGACAGGCCGAGTCGGTTACAAATTAGGGTTGATACCCTGTGAAATTCTATCTAATCTGGACTTGTCCTCCAAGGAGTCGAAAACGTCATGGGCTTGGGACAACCCCGAAGTCTTCATAGGCTGCGTGTCCTGACGTGGACCTTCCTTGGGCTGGACCAGGTATACTAATGTTGTGCAGCCATAGGGTATATCCATGTCACTACTAGCTACGCGAACCGACGCATCGACTACTTCAACAACAACGTCTTAATCGATGCATGTTCGTGGGAGCGGTTCATGGGATAATACATCTCATTGCGACTTGATAAGTCTCATTGCGGGGATCAACGGTCGTCTCCATCAACCTCGTGAAGGGAATATGCCCTGAG
Organism: Avena longiglumis; assembly: GCA_030063025.1. Classification (NCBI taxonomy): domain Eukaryota; kingdom Viridiplantae; phylum Streptophyta; class Magnoliopsida; order Poales; family Poaceae; genus Avena; species Avena longiglumis. The sequence goes on from CP125976.1 coordinate 32,154,278, forward strand.
AGGCAATAATAAAGTGTTTATTATGTGTATTCCAAGTATATGATAGATGTTTATTTTGCATGCTATACGGAAACGTTAATACATGTGTGTTTAATAAACAAACAGAAAGTTCCTAGTTATGCCTCTCTCATAAACTAGCTCGTTGATTAACAAGATGATCAAGGTTTCCTGATCATGGAAATTGGATGTTGTTAATAACGGGATCACAACATTAGTGTAATGGTGTGATGAACATTCATCCGAAGTATAGCATTACGATCAAAGTCGTTGAGTTTATATTGCTATAACAACTTACGAAGTGATACTAATCCTTAGACCATGAGATCATGTCAATCACTAACACCGGAAGAGTTTCTTGATAACATCAAACGTCACACCGTAACAGGGTGATTATAAAGATGGATTCAGAACTAATAAAGTGTTATCTTGAGGCTCATGGATCGAGAGTGGAATTTGTTCATCCCGATAATGGATAGATATACTCTAGGCCCTCTCGGTGATATCACATTGATTAGCTTGCAAGCAAGTAATTTGATCACTAGAATGTTATATCACGGGAACGAGAAAAGAGTGCATGTCGGTAATGAGATCAAACTAGGTATGGAGATACCGATGATCGAATCTCGGACATGTAATGTATCGTGAAACAAAGGGATTAAAATACTAGCGTAAAAGGTTCCGACGATCACAAGAAAGTCATCGTTGAATGTGCGGGAGTCGGTATGGGTCTCAGATCCGCTTCGATTATTGATCCGAGAAGGGTCTCGATCATGTCCGCATTATTCACGAACCGTAGGGTGACACACTTAAGAGACACCGACATCCAAGCGGAGCAAAAGTTTCATGCCGAAAAAGAATAAACAAGCGCAGAATTTATTTCACTAGAATCGAAACGGGTTTTCGGGTGAAATTGCATAAAGTGGTTATGCATGTGAAATGGAATTCTAGCAAGGGGTTATTTGTGAATGTTTGTCATTAAAGTAATTGACAAAATTCTGAATAAAATAAAAGAGTTTTATTTAATGAGAGTTTGCATTAAATTTGGTGGAAATTTAATGGGAATTTGAGTGGACTTTTGAGTGGAGGGAATTTAAAGGAGATTTGTGAGTGGAGTGTCCACCCACATGAAGAGGGAGGGCAAGGGCAGCCCCATGCGCGGCCACCCCTTGGGTGCCCCCTCCTCCTATAAAGGCCCCCTCCTCACTTGTCTCTCACACCTCCTCGTGAAGGATCTCTCTCCCCTCTAGAATTTATCCCCATGGTCTCGGACTAGCGAGATACATGTTCCGGTGGCTATTCGGCAAGAAAGAGTTGTGCTTCGCTGCATCCTTTGAGCGAGGAGGCGGAGGTTGCTCGGTGCCTCGAGCGTGTGCGAGCACGGATCTGTTGCTGATTTTGGCGCTAGGACTTCCTCTCGATCTTGAGATCGGCAAGAGATCGTCTACATCAACCACGAGTGGAACTCGTTAAGCTTTGTCGGTCTTCAAGGGTATGTTCTCTACGGATATACATCCGCCCGTTGTTTGTATCTAGTAGATAGATCTTGGTAAGTAGTTCCCATCGTAGGAAATTTTTGTTTTCTATGCTGCGAACCCTACAGTGGTATCAGAGCCGGATCTATGCGTAGATACTTTACACGGGTAGTACACATATGAGTATGTGGGCGATGATGATCATGTTGTTGCTCCTTTGTTGTAATTTTGGATATTGGTGGCATAGTGGGATGAAACGGCCCGGACAAACTTTACATGTCCTCGCACATGAGACCTGTTCCACGCTTGACATGCAACTAGTTTGCAAAAGTGGCTAGCGGGTGTCTGTCTCTCCTACTATATTCAATATATATTTTGCAAGCAAGTTGTCAACAATTTGATTATCCTCGTAGTTGTTCATGTTCGTAGGTAAGAACGGTTCTATCTCGAAAGCCCTAAGCCACGTAAAGCTTGCAATGGATAAATTAGAGGCGTCTAGTTTAGATAGTTGCTGGGCTAGTGTTATGATATGGTAGTGTTGTAAGTAGAAGTATGAGATGATACTCTTACAACACACATAGCGTGTAAACTCCATAGACCTTGGATTTACACATATAGTTATGGTAGTGATCATACCACGATGCACATGATAGAGATCATCTGCGGGAACCATATCATTTCACTAATAAACATATGATGTTTGATTGCATCTTATATTGCTTGTTTAGCGCTTTGTTAGCATAATAAGATGATCCCTCATTTAAATATCAAGATAAGAATGTGTTCTTCCTTTAGTATGCACCGATTATGTTTTCGTTGCTCCAAGACATCACGTGATGATCGGGTGTTCTTGGATCCACGACCATATTTGGTGTATACTTGATTACACCTTGAATACTAAGGTTCTAACTTGGCGAGCCTAGCATGTACAGACATGGCCTCGGAACACGGACGAAAGGTTAAGCATGAGTCATATAGTTGATATGATGCCCATTTGATGCTCGCCTTTGAAGCTATACCTTGACTCACGTGATGATCGGACTTGGTATAGTGGATTTGGTTCATGTAATCACCAAAAAGGCACGAGGGATGTCGTTTTTGAGTGGAGTTCATTCGTAATATGGATTAGTTGAACTCAATCTATCATACACTTAGTCTAAACTTTACAAATTCTGTTGTAGATGGCACCACCCTTTTAATTTCAATGTGTTCATGGAGAAGAGAAACTAGTGAGCGGTAGCAACTTTACCGAATGGGCCATGAATTTGAGGATTCTCCTCTCTGCTGCACAAAAGCAATACGTGCTAGAAGCGCCATTAGGCCCCCACCTTTTGGTGATGCCCCTGACGAGGAGAAGAATGTCTATCAGACTCGTCGGGAGGACCACAACAGTTCATTGCGGCATATTGTATGGGCTAGAGCAGAGCTTGGCGTTCAGCGGCAATGCGTTTGATACAATGGGTGAGTTGAAAATGATTTTCGACACACATGCTCTTGTAGAAAGCTAGCAGCAGAAAAGTTCTTTAGCTGCATGATGGAAGAGCACATCTCCGTTAGTGAGCATGTACTCAAGATGTCGGATTCGCCCGATAAGCTTGTGTCCTTGGGAATATCGATTCCCATTGACTTAGGCATCCATCGTGTTCTGCGGTCTACGCCACCTAGCTATAAGAGCTTCGTGATGAACTATAATATGCAAGGCATGAAGAAGTCTCTCCCGAGCTTACATCAATGCTTAAAACTGCAGAGGTGGAGATCAAAAAGGAACATCAAGTGTTGATGATCAATAGGAACACTGGTTTCAAGAAAGACAAGAAGGGAAAACGGAAGGGAAGTAAGGGCGGCAAGCCTGTTTCCGTGCCTGAAAAGAACCCCGAGTTGGACCTAAGTCTAATACTGAGTGCTACTATTGTAAGGGGACTGACCACTAGAAGCTCAACTGCCCCAAGTATCTGGCAGACAAGAAGGCCGGCAAGGCAAACAAAGGTATATATGATATACATGTTATTGATGTGTACTTGACTAGTGCTCATGAGCACACAGGTATTTGATAGTTCGGTTGCTAATATTTGTAACTTTCGAATCGGGGTTGTGGAACAAGCGACCGCTAGCAAGGGTGAGGTCAAGATGCGTGTCGACAATGGATCAAGCGTTGATGTGATCGCCGTCGACGCTGCCTCTCCACTTGCCGTCGGGATTAGTTATAAACTTAAATAAATGTTATCCGGTGCACTGCTTGAGCATGAACATTGTATCTGGATCGTGTTTGATGCGAAGTGGTTATTCATTTAAATCCGAGAATAATGGTTGTTCCATTTATATGAATGAAATCTTTTATGGTCATGCACCGATGATGAATGGTTTATTTCTATTAGATCTCGATGATAATGTTACACATATTCATAATGTTGATGCTAAAAGGATTAAACTAAATGATGATATATCCGCATATATGTGGCACTGCCGTCTAGGTCATATTGGCGTTAAATGCATGAAGAAGCTCCATTCGGATGGACTTTTGGAATCACTTGATTATGAATCATTTGATACATGTGAGCCATGTCTTATGGGCAAGATGACTAGAACGCCGTTTTCCGGTTCAATGGAGCATTATTGGAAATCATACATTCTGATGTATGTGGTCCAATGAGTGTGTCGGCGCGAGGTGGATATCGTTATTTTGTTACTTTCACGGATGATTTGAGTAGATACGGTTATATCTACTTGATGAAACACAAGTCTGAAACCTTTGAAAAGTTCAAGGAATTTCAGAATGAAGTGGAAAATCATCATAATAGAAAGATCAAATTTCTACGGTCCGACCGTGGAGGTGAGTATCTAGTTACGAGTTTAGCACTCACATGAAAGAGTGTGGAATTGTTTCACAACTCACACCTGCCGGAACACCACAGAGAAATGGTGTGTCGGAACGTCGTAATCATACTTTATTAGATATGGTTCGATCTATGATGTCTCTGACGGACTTGCCGTTGTCATTTTGGGGTTATGCACTATAAACTGCTGCATTCACTTTAAATCGGGCACCATCTAAATCCGTTGAAAAGACACCGTATGAATTGTGGTTTGGAAACAAACCTAAGCTATCATTTCTTAAAGTTTGGGGATGCGATGTTTATGTGAAGAAACTTCAACCGGATAAACTCGAACCCAAAGCGGAAAAATGCGTCCTCATAGGATACCCTAAGGAAACTATTGGGTATTCCTTCTATCACAGATCCGAGGGCAAGGTTTTTATTGCTAAGAATGGATCCTTTCTAGAGAAAGAGTTTCTTGCGAAAGGTGTGAGTAGTCGGAAGGTAGAACTCGAAGAGGTTACTGAACCTTCTCTTCAAAGTATGGCGAGTAGCGCAGCGCCGGAAGTTGTTAGGAGTTGGCTCCACTGTTGAAGAGGAAACTAATGATAATGATCATGAAACTCGAAAGTGAGTACTACCGAACCTCGCAGGTCAAGCGGGACGCTGCAGCTCGGTTTGTCTGAAATCTGTCATGAATTTCATGGTTGATGAAAATGATGACCTGCGACGTATGAAGAAGCGATGATGAGCAGTTCAACAAATGGTTAGAAGCCATGAAATCCGAGATGGAATCCATGTATGAAAATCAAGTTTGGAACTTGGTGGAATTACCTCACGACGAAGGCCGTGGAGAACAAATGGATTTTCAAAGAAAAAGCGTCTTGATGGTAATGTGACCGTCTATAAAGCTCGACTTGTCAAAGGGGTTTCGACAAATTCAAGGAGTTGACTACGATGAGACATTCTCTCCCGTAGCGATGCTAAAGTCAGTTAGGATTATGTTAGCAATTGCTGCATATTTCGATTATGATATATGGCAGATGGATGTAAAAACCGCGTTTCTCAATGGTAATATTGAGGAAGAGTTGTATATGATAGAACCAAAGGGTTTTGTCGATCCTAAGGATGCTAACAAGGTGTGCAAGCTTCAGCGATCCATCTATGGATTGAAGCAAGCATCACGAAGTTGGAATCTCCGCTTTGATGAGGTGATCAAAGAGTTTGGATTTGTCCAAACTTATGGAGAAGCTTGTATTTACAAGAAAGTGAGTGGGAGCAATGTGGCATTTCTGATACTATATGTGGATGACATATTGTTGATCGGAAATGATATAGATCTTTTAAACAGTGTTAAAAGTTATCTAAACAGCAAATTTTCAATGAAGGACCTAGGTGAAGCGTCATACATATTAGGCATAAAGATCTATAGAGATAGATCTAGGCGCCTAATAGGGCTATCGCAAAGTACATACCTTGATAAGATTTTAAAGAAGTTTAAAATGGGCGGAGTAAGAAGGGGTTCTTACCTATGTTGCAAGGCAAGACATTGAGTAAGACTCAAAGTCCGCTTCGGCGGAAGAAAGAGATAATGTACAAAGTCCCATATGCTTGACCATAGGCTCTATAATGTCGCCATGCTATGTACAAGACGGATGTGGCACATGCTATTAGTTTGACTAGTAGGTACCAATCGGATCGAGTTGAACCTTTGGATAGCGGTCAAGAATATCCTTAAGTACTTACGAAGAACTAAGGATATGTTTCTTGTATCTGGAGGTGAAGAAGAGCTCGTCGCTAAGTGTTATGTCAACGCTAGCTTTGACACCGATCCGGATGACTCTAAGTCTCAATCCGGATATGTATTTCTCATGAATGGCGGGCGGTTAGTTGGAGGAGCTCCAAACAACTTTGTGGTAGCGGGATCAACAACGGAGGCGAATATGTTCTTTGCTTGAGCGGCTCGAGCGATTTGGATGAAGGAGTTCATATCCGAACTAGGAGTGGTGGCAACGCGTTGGACCCAATGGTGATCTATTGTGACAACAATGGTGCCATTGCCAATGCCAAAGAGCCAAGGTCTCACAAGCATTCCAAGCATATTAAGCGCCGGTTTCACTCCATCCATGAGCATGTCAAGGATGGAGATATAAAGATTATAAAGTACATACGGATCTCAATGTATCGGATCCGTTGACTAAAACTCTCCCTAGAGCAAAACATGATCAACACGAACTCAATGGGTGTTAGATTTATCACTATGTAACTAGATTATTGTCTCTAGTGCAAGTGGGAGGCGAAGGAATATGTACGAGAGGCAATAATAAAGTGTCTATTATGTGTATTCCAAGTATATGATAGATGTTTATTTTGCATGCTATAATTGTATTAATACGGAAGCGTTAATACATGTGTATTTAATAAACAAAGAAAGTTCCTAGTTATGCCTCTCTCATAAACTATCGTTGATTAACAAGATGATCAAGGTTCACGATCATGGACATTGGATGTTGTTAATAACGGGATCACAACATTAGTGTAATGGTGTGATGAACATTCATCGAGTATAGCATTACGATCAAAGTCATTGAGTTTATATTGCTATAACAACTTACGAAGTGATCCTAATCCTTAGACCATGAGATCATGTCAATCACTAACAGGAAGAGTTTCTTGATAACATCAAGCGTCACACCGTATCGGGGTGATTATAAAGATGGATTGAACTAATAAAGTGTTATGTTGAGGCTCATGGATCGAGTGGAATTTGTTCATCCGATGGCGGATAGATATACTCTGGGCCCTCTCGGTGATATCACATTGATTAGCTTGCAAGCAAGTGATTTGATCACTAGAATGTTATATCACGAGCGAGAAAGAGTGCATGTAGGTAGCGAGATCAAACTAGGTATGGAATCTTGATGATCGAATCTCGGACATGTAATGTATCGTGAAACAAGGGATTAAGATACTAGCGTAAAAGGTTAAGCGATCACAAGAAAGTCATCGTTGAATGTGCGGAGTCGATGGGTCTCGGATCCGCTTCTAATTATTGATCCGAGAAGGGTCTCGATCATGTCGCATTATTCACGAACCGTAGGGTGACACACTTAAGAACACCGACATCCAACTGGAGCAAAAGTTTCATCTTTGAAAGAATAAACAAGCGCGAATTTATTTCACTAGATCGAAAGCGGGTTTCGGTGAAATTACATAAAGTGGTTATGCATGTGAAATGGAATTCTAGCAAGGGTTATTGTGAATTTTGTCATTAAAGTAATTGACAAAATTATGAATAAAATAAAGAGTTTTATTTAATGAGAGTTTGCATTAAATTTGGTGGAAATTTAATGGGAATTTGAGTGGACTTTTGAGTGGAGGAATTTAAAGGAGATTTGTGGTGGAGTGTCCACCCACATGAAGAGGGAGGGCAAGGGGCAGCCCCATGCGCCTGAAGGAATATGCTGAGAGGCAATAATAAAGTGTTTATTATGTGTATTCCAAGTATATGATAGATGTTTATTTTGCATGCTATAATTGTATTAATACGGAAGCGTTAATACATGTGTGTTTAATAAACAAGCAGAAAGTTCCTAGTTATGCCTCTCTCATAAACTAGCTCGTTGATTAACAAGATGATCAAGGTTTCACGATCATGGACATTGGATGTTGTTAATAACGGGATCACAACATTAGTGTAGTGGTGTGATGAACATTCATCGAAGTATAGCATTACGATCAAAGTCATTGAGTTTATATTGCTATAACAACTTACGAAGTGATCCTAATCCTTAGACCATGAGATCATGTCAATCACTAACAGGAAGAGTTTCTTGATAACATCAAGCGTCACACCGTAACAAGGTGATTATAAAGATGGATTGAACTAATAAAGTGTTATGTTGAGGCTCATGGATCGAAAGTGGAATTTGTTCATCGATGGCGGATAGATATACTCTGGGCCCTCTCGGTGATATCACATTGATTAGCTTGCAAGCAAGTGATTTGATCACTAGAATGTTATATCACGAGGAGCGAGAAAAGAGTGCATGTCGATAGCGAGATCAAACTAGGTATGGAATACCGATGATCGAATCTCGGACATGTAATATATCGTGAAACAAAGGGATTAAGATACTAGCGTAAAGGTTAGATGATCACAAGAAAGTCATCGTTGAATGTGTGGAGTCGGTATGGGTCTCAGATCCGCTTACGATTATTGATCGAGAGGGGTCTCAATCATGTCCGCATTATTCACGAACCGTAGGGTGACACATAAGAGACACCGACATCCAATTGGAGCAAATGTTTCATGCGAAAGAATGAACAAAGCGCGAATTTATTTCACTAGATACCGAAACAGGTTTTTGGGTGAAATTGCATAAAGTGGTTATGCATGTGAAATAGAATTCTATCAAGGGGTTATTTGTGAATGTTTGTCATTAAAGTAATTGACAAAAATCTGAATAAAATAAAAGAGTTTTATTTAATGAGAGTTTGCATTAAATTTGGTGGAAATTTAATGGGAATTTGAGTGGACTTTTGTAACTACCTCGGTGAATTACGCTCCTAGATACAAGCCTGGATGAGCGGAAGTGGTTGAAATAGTACGGTGGGGCCCCAAAAGCCGCTCACGGGTAGACCTTTCGGCCGTCCCAACCACTTCCAATTCATCGGGACTGTCTGGTAGCGTGTCGGCGTGAAGGATCAACTACATACACAAATGAGTATGTATGCAAGCCACCATACAAAAGTACATCGAGCCATTCCATCTAGAAAGAAAGGAAATATATAGCATACGGCAAGATTCAAATGACCTAGATAGATATAATATTTTAGGATATTTCCTCATACACACATCCAGTATCAGCGGAAGCGGCAAAACATAGTCCGAGTGCGGATAAGAAGTAAATCGGCATAAGATGCCACGAAATAAGCACATCCGCCCACGGATCTCACGGATCCCGTTCCGGAATCTCTACACGAGCGATCGTTGCCCACATCATGACCTCTTCCACCCGATGTATCCTGAGTGTACTGTTCATTTGAACCAATAATTTATCGTGTGAGACCCTAAGAATTTTCGGCAAGTCTTTATGCCTCTAAAGGGGACACAACACAGGGTGGCGCAATTGCACGTGAAAGATAAGTCCTAGCGGTTCTATAAGCGCTAACCATCCGCCTAACCAATGATAGGCGATGTCCGTGAATTAATGACATGATTATAACATAATTTCATCGGATCCATCCTCCTCCTCGCTTACCAGCGAGGAAGCGGAACAACCCCATCCGTTGGCAATTTTATTAACCCTTCCATGAGTGTTGCACTATTTACTAGTCAAATTACTTAGTCGATTAAGCGGTACTTTAGTTATGCTTGTCTATGATCGGCTGTGCTCCAAGTCGTCCATAACGCGGACACGGCTTTGAAAGTTTTACCTAGGGTGCACAAATAACAACACACTCGATCAACCTCGGAAAAACCAAATCAAAACCAGCGAGGCCTTCACGACAAAGCAATCACGAGTTGAGAATTATTTGAGGCCACCCATTGAGTAGACCATAGCGAAGTTAGTGACTCGAGACGGACTCAAGGTTTGCGTAAATGGTTGTAAGCAGTGGGAACCGAAAATGTGGTGGGCTTGTCGATACCATGAAAACACTCCTTACCTAAATGATGCAGTGTGCTCCTCGCTGTCGTAAATAAGCAGTAGCATGGCATAAGTACAGGATAGTAAACAAAACCTCAAACTAGTTTGTGGCCCCAAGAAATAAAAATGAATCAAGCTACGGCTCGGGGGGTCCCATAAGCCTCCGGATGTGGATAAGCGAATAATCTTGGAGCAGGAATCAAGTACTCGGGGTCTTACGGACACAAGTGAGCGGAAAAACCAAATAGCAGATGTTGCTCACGGTGCCACTTTCATTAGTTATCCCACTACTTTCAGTTAAGTTGTTTAGGTACCTCATTATCCATCGACACTCACATACCCTACACATCTTTGTTCTCGACTCATGGCTCAAACAACTCCTGTAGTAATGGCTCATGGGATGGAGGAACAAGCTTGGTGGGGTTTAAAAGTAAAGGCTATGCAATACTTGGGATTCAATTTAATGCAATCGCGACTCAATGATGCAAGAATAAGATAGAGGCAATAGGTCTTGTATGTATGCAAGCATGTGGTAGTGCTTGCTGGCAACTCAGTTGAGCGAGAGGCGGATGCAGGTAGTGCTCTGGTTCTCTTGATATATCCCCTTTCGCGTCTATTCGAAGAAGAACCAAACAAACAAGGGCCAACATAAATAAAGAGCGCAAGCATATGAATAAAATGCGACAAGAAAACAATCATGCCATGATGAATGATGCACAAGTTGCATGGCAATAATGTAGCATGGCATGGGTGAGGTGTAGAATACAAGAAATAACATTTTTATTGGGTTTTGATCACATTTTATTGTCATGATAGTTGATGTACACTATATTTTTATATGATGCATGCTGCAATTTAAGTCATGGATAGCATAAACAGAAAGGTCTCGTCGAGCTGATCATTTTAGACATATCATTTGTCAAATTCGGAGTTATAGAACTAGAGTTATTAATTAATTAAGGTCCAGGGGCATTTTATTGTAATTTAAAACAACTTGAAATTTTAAATGTGCAAAAGGTAATTTGGATAGCATATTTGAAATCCTCACATTTTTCTGATTCAAAAACATATATTATATGTTAAATTTAGATTTATAATTTTAAAGTTATTTGAAAACAGAATTGAAATTTGAATTTAATTTAATTTGAAAAAGATTTGATTTAAACAGGGAAACAGAAAATCTTTTGGTACCCAGACCTAGCCACTGGCCCAGGTGAGGCCAGGCTGACTGGACCCAACACGCCTGAGACAAAGGGGAGGGGCTGGGTCGATTGCAACTAAAGTCGAGCCTTTTGCAAAACCCGAGACCTGAGCAGTGGGGTCGAGGATCGCGGGTTGGCGGCAAAAGGCAGGGGTTAAGTGCAAAGTGCCAGCGTGCACTGTTTTTCTTCAGCGTCATGGGCGGCCGTGTGACAGGCGGATGGGGATCGAGCGGTTCTCGGCGTCGCCTGAGCGCCGCTGCGGTGGCTCGGGCTAGGTGGCGGAGGAGGCGCGGCTAGCTAAGGCCTCCATGAGGCATAGCCAGAGACGGTAGCCTTTCGCGGTGCCTTGATGTGCTCGGCGGATCGCCCGCCACGGGAAGCGCGAACAGGCGGGAGCATGTGCAGGAGGATCGGGGCTTACATGAGGCCGATGGTGTGGCTGGATCGGGTGGAGGCGCGAGATGGCGGCGGCGGGCAGGCGAGCTAGGGTTCCGTCGGGCTCATGTGAGGCGGGGTTCAGGGCCTCCTCTTGGCGGTTCCGTGCAGGCTGCGGGGTCTCCTAGTACTCCTCGACAGCTTCTTGCTACGCCTCCGGATCGTGGGGAGGAAGAAGTCCGACGGTGGGCGTCTCGGTGGTTAGATGTGGCGAGGAGAGAGGAGAAGAGGGCAGGGCCACAGGGGGATCTGGGAGAGGCGGAGGGTAGGGAAGGGGTAGATGACGGGGTGAGTGGTTGGGCGTGGGGAGGGAAGGTGGCTTGCCACCTTTTGCTCCCTCCCTCACGTGCTTTCGGCATGGAGGCCAGCGGTGCAGGGGAGGGCTACAGGGTGGGCAGGTGGTCATGGCGAGGCGGTGAGGCTCGGTGAGCCCTGCAGAGAGAAAAAGAGAGAAAGGAGAGGGGTAGGCTCGGGTCTAGGGGTTGGCAAGGGTTGGTCTTAGGGTTTGGTGGAAAGAGAGAGAGAGAGAGGGGGTGGGGAGAGGGGTGGGCTGTGGCCCAAGCATGGAAGAGAGGGAGGCCGAGAGGGAGGTGGGACATGGTGGGGTCGAGCTAGGTTTAGAGGAGGGATGCAAGTATGGTGGGGTCATGCATGGTGAGAGGGAGAGAGAGGCCGAGAGAGGGGATGGGTTAGGGTTAAGCGAGCTCACATGATCACACATGGGTTAGGGATGGTTTAGATTGGGGTAGGGTTTAGGTATGAGGGAGGTTAGGGTTATTAGGGGGTTAGGTTTAAGAGTTAACTAGAGAGGTAGAGAGGAGGGTGAGGTGGAGTGTTTGACAAGCCCAAACAAGAGCAAGCAAAGGAAAGGGGTGATCCATGCAAGCAAAACAAAATAAAATTCAAATGTCAAGTAAAAGGTGGTACTTGCATGGCTCTAGCTAGATCAAGCAAAAGAAGGAGAGAGAGAGAGAGTATGACCCACTACAAGAATTTCAAACAAAAACCAAATGACCTAGATGTGGTGGTTTTGCATGGCCCATGCAAATAATAAATGCCATGTATTCATATTGTGAAAACAACATAAAATCATATGGCACTATTCCATGCATTTCCAAAAGGTGGAATAAGGCCAAGCAAAAAGGGACAAGCATTGGATCCACCCAACCCACATGAGCTAGGTAAACTCAATTAAATGCCAGCTCATATTAATTGGATGGTGGAATTATAAGGTGGTGAAGAAAAGATGGTGGAGTCAATAAGAGATATGCCCCCAAATCAACTTGGGCATTTAACCATATATCAAGAACCAAATACAATATCAAGAGGCAAATACAAATATTAATGCATATGAGATAAGAACCAAAACAAAAGGGTTTTTGTATGATGCTCAAATGCAAGGTGGCATGATGACATGATGATGATGCAACAATTATTTGTAGGAAGTGGCCCTTTTATTACTAGATCAAGTAGCATTACAGATGTTAGACAACTGGGATGCTACAACTTTTGAGTGGAGGGATTTTAAAGGGCATTTTGTGAGTGGAGTGTCCACCCACATGAATGAAGGAGGGGGCAGCCCCCATGGCCGGCGTCCACCCCCTTGGGTGCCCCCCCTCCTCACTTGTCTCTCACACCTCCTCGTGAAGGATCTCTCTCCCCCTCTAGAATTTATCCCCCATGGTCTCGGACTAGCGAGATACATGTTCCCGATGGCTATTCGGCAAGAAAGAGTTGTGCTTCATGCATCATTTGGAGGCGAGGCGGAGGTTGCTCGGTGCCTCGAGCGTGTGCGAGCACGATGCGCTGGCGATTTCGGCGCTAGGACTTCCTCTCGATCTTGAGATCGGCAGATCGTCTACATCAACCACGAGTTGAACTCGTTAAGCTTTGTCGGTCTTCAAGGGTATGTTCTCTACGGATATACATCCGCCCGTTGTTTGTATATAGTAGATAGATCTTGGTACGTAGTTCCCATCGTAGGAAATTTTTTGTTTTCTCTGCTGCGAACCCTACAGTGGTATCATAGCGGATCTATCGTAGATACTTTACGGTAGTACATATGAGTATGTGGGCGATGATGATCATGTTGTTGCTCCTTTGTTGTAGTTTTGGATATTGGTGGCATAGTGGGATGAAGCGGCCGGACAAACTTTACATGTCCTCGCACATGAGACTGTTCCACGCTTGACATGCAACTAGTTTGCATAAGTGGCTAATGGTGTCTGTCTCTCCTACTATAGTCAATATCTATTTTGCAAGCGAGTTGTCAACAATTTGATATCCTCGTTGTGGTTCATGTTCGTGGTAAACGGTTCTATCTCGAAAGCCCTAAGCCACGTAAAACTTGCAATGGATAAATTAGAGGCGTCTAGTTTACATTGTTCTTTGGCTAGTGTTATGATATGGTAGTGTTGTAAGTAGAAGTATGAGATGATACTCTTACAACACATAGCGTGTAAAATCCATAGACCTTGGATTTACACATATAGGTATGATAGTGATCATACCACGATGCACATGATAGAGATCATCTGCGGGAACCATATCATTTCACTAATAAACATATGATGTTTGATAGCATCTTATATTGCTTGTTTAGCGCTTTGTTAGCATAATAAGATGATCCCTCATTTAAATATCAAGATAAGAATGTGTTCTTCCTTTAGTATGCATCGATTATGTTTTCGTTGCTCCAAGACATCACGTGATGATCGGGTGTTCTTGGATCCACGACCATATTTGGTGTAAAAGCAGTTACACCGCGAATACTAAGGTTCTAACTTGGCGAGCCTATCATATACAGACATGGCCTCGAAACGGACCGAAAGGTTAAGCATGAGTCATATAGTTGATATGATGCCCATTTGATGCTCGCCTTTGAAGCTATCGACTCACGTGATGATCGGACTTGGTGTAGTGGATTTGGTTCATGTAATCACCAAAAGGCACGAGGGATGTCGTTTTTGAGTGGGAGTTCATTCGTAATATAGATTAGTTGAACTCAATCTATCATACATAGTCCAAACTTTACAAATTCATTGTAGATGGCACCACACCTTTTAATTTCAATGTGTTCATGGAGAAAGAGAAACTAGCGAGCGGTAGCAACTTTCGAATGGGCCATGAATTTGAGGATTCTCTCTCTTTGCACAAAAGCAATATGTGCTAGAAGCATTAGGCCCCACCTTTTGATGATGCCTGACGAGGAGAAGAATGTCTATCGGACTCGTCGGAGGACCACAACTTAGTTCATTGCGGCATATTGTATGGGCTAGGCGGAACTTTGAAAGCGTTTAAAGCGGCAATGCATTTGATACAATGGGTGAGTTGAAAATGATTTTCGACACACATCTCTTTGTGAGAGCTACAATGCTTGAAAAGTTCTTTAGCTGCATGATGGAAGAGCACAACTCCGTTAGTGAGCATGTACTCAAGATGTCGGGTTACGCCGATAAGCTTGTGTCCTTGGGAATATCGATTCCCATTGACTTAGGCATCCATCGTGTTGCGGTCTCGCCACCTAGCTATAAGAGCTTGTGATGAACTATAATATGCAAGGCATGAAGAAGTCTCTCCCGAGCTTATCAATGCTTAAAAGCTGCAGTGGAGATCAAAAGGAACATCAAGTGTTGATGATCAATAGGAACATTGGTTTCAAGAAAGACAAGAAGGGAAAAGCGAAAGGAAGTAAGGCGGCAAGCACATTGCGCGCCTAAAAAACCCGAGTTGGACCTAAGTCGATTCGAGTGCTACTATTGTAAGGGGCCCTTTGCAAGCTGCCCCAAGTATCTGGCAGACAGAAGGCGGCAAGGCAAACAAAGGTATATATGATATACATGTTATTGATGTGTACTTGACTAGTGCTCGCTTGTAGCTTTTGGTATTGATACGGTTGTTGCTAATATTTGTAACTTTCGAATCGAGGCTGCGGAACAAGCGAGCTAGCAAGGGGTGAGGTCAAGATGCGTGTTGGCAATGGATCAAGCGTTGATGTGATCGCCGTCGAACGCTGCCTCTCCACTTGCCGTCGGGATTAGTTATAAACTTGAATAAATGTTATCGGTGCACCCTTTGAGCATGAACATTGTCTGGATCGTGTTTGATGCGAAGTGGTTATTCATTAAATCCAAGAACAATGGTTGTTCCATTTATATGAATGAAATCTTTTATGGTCATGCAGATGATGAATGGTTTATTTCTATTAGATCTCGATGATAATATTACACATATTCATAATGTTGATGCTAAAAGTTAAACTTAATGATGATATATCCGCATATATGTGGCAATCTAGGTCATATTGGCGTTAAGCATGAAGAAGCTCCATTCGGATGGACTTTTGGAATCACTTGATTATGAATCATTTGATACATGTGAGCCATGCCTTATGGGCAAGATGACTAGAACGCCGTTTTCGGTTCAATGGAGCAGGCGATTTATTGGAAATCATACATTCGATGTATGTGGTCCAATGAGTGTGTCGTAGCGAGGTGGATATCGTTATTTTGTTACTTTCACGGATGATTTGAGTAGATACGGTTATATCTACTTGATGAAACACAAGTCTGAAACCTTTGAAAAGTTCAAGGAATTTCGAATGAAGTGGAAAATCATCATAATAGAAAGATCAAATTTCTGATCCGTAGTGGAGGTGAGTATCTAAATTCTGAGTTTAGCACTCACATGAAAGAGTGTGGAATTGTTTCACAACTCACACTGTAGAACACCAATGAAATGGTGTGTCGGAATGTCGTGTACTTTATTAGATATGGTTCGATCTATGATGTCTCACAGCGGACTTGCCGTTGTCATTTTGGGGTTATGCACTAGAAAGCTGTTGCATTCACTTTAAATCGGGCACCATCTAAATCCGTTGAAAAGACAGCGTATGAATTGTGGTTTGGAAACAAACCTAAGTCATCATTCTTAAAGTTTGGGGATGCGATGTTTATGTGAAGAAACTTCCGGATAAACTCGAACCCAAAGCGGAAAAATCGTCTTCATAGGATACCCTAAAGAAACTATTGGGTATTCCTTCTATCACGATCCGAGGGCAAGGTTTTGTTGCCAGAATGGATCCTTTCTAGAGAAAGAGTTTCTCGCGAAAGGTGTGAGTAGTCGGAAGGTAGAACTTCGAAGAGGTTGTGGAACCTTCTCTTCAAAGTATGGCGAGTAGCCTTGTTGCGGGAAGTTGTTAGGAGTTGGCTCCACCTGTTGAAGAGGAACTAATGATAATGATCATGAAACTACGAAGAGAGTACTAGAACCTCGCGAGGTCAAGCGGGCGCGTCGACTCGAGCTATCGGAAATCTGTCATGAATTTCATGGTTGATGAAAATGATGACCTATGACGTATGAAGAAGCGATGATGAGCTGATTCAACAAATGGTTAGAAGCCATGAAATCGAGATGGAATCCATGTATGAAAATCAAGTTTGGAACTTGGTGGAATTACCTCACGACGAAAGGCCGTGGAGAACAAATGGATTTTCAAAGGAAAACTAATCTGATGGTAATGTGACCGTCTATAAATCTCGACTTGTCGTAAAGGGGTTTCGACAAATTCAAGGAGTTGACTATGATGAGACTTTCTCTCCGTAGCGATGCTAAAGTCGATTAGGATTATGTTAGCAATTGCTACATATTTCGATTATGAGATATGGCGGATGGATGTCAAAACCGCGTTTCTCAATGGTAATATTGAAGAAGAGTTGTATATGATACAACCAAAGGGTTTTGTCGATCCTAAGGATGCTAACAAGGTGTGCAAGCTTGACGATCCATCTATGGATTGAAGCAAGCATCATGAAGTTGGAATCTCCGCTTTGATGAGGTGATCAAAGAGTTTGGATTTGTCAAACTTATGGAGAAACTTGTATTTACAAGAAAGTGAGTGGGAGCAATGTGGAATTTCTGATATTATATGTGGATGACATATTATTGATCGGAAATGATATAGATCTTTAAGCAGTGTTAAAGTTATCTAAGCGACAAATTTTCAATGAAGGACCTAGGTGAGCGTCATACATATTAGGCATAAAGATCTATAGAGATAGATCTAGGCGCCTAATAGAACTATCATAAAGTACATACCTTGATAAGATTTTAAAGAAGTTTAAAATGGGCGGAAGTAAGAAGGGTTCTTACCTATGTTGCAAGGCAAGACATTGAGTAAGCCTCAAAGTCCGGCTTCGCGGAAGAAAGAGATAATGGACAAAGTCCCCTATGCTTGACCATAGGCTCTATAATGTACGCCATGCTATGTACAAGACGGATGTGGCACATGCTATTAGTTTGACTAGTAGGTACCAATCGGATCGAGGTTGAACCTTTGGATAGCGGTCAAGAATATCCTTAAGTACTTGAAGAACTAAGGATATGTTTCTTGTATCTGAGGTGAAGAAGAGCGATAAGCTAAGTGTTATGTCGCTAGCTTTGACACCGATCCGGATGACTCTAAGTCTCAATCCGGATCGTATTTCTCATGAATGGCGAGGCGGTTAGTTGGAGGAGCTCCAAACAACGTGGTAGCGGGATCAACAATGGAGGCGAATATGTTCTTTGCTTGAGCGGCTCGGAAGCGATTTGGATGAAGGAGTTCATATCCGAACTAGGAGTGGTGGCAAGCGTTGGACCCAATGGTGATCTATTGTGACAACAATGGTGCCATTGACAATGCCAAAGAGCCAAGGTCTCACAAGCATTCCAAGCATATTAGCGCGGTTTCACTCCATCATGAGCATGTCAAGGATGGAGATATAAAGATTTATAAAGTACATACGGATCTCAATGTAGCAGATCAGTTGACTAAAACTCTCCCTAGAGCAAAACATGATCAACACCAGAACTCAATGGGTGTTAGATTTATCACTATGTAACTAGATTATTGTCTCTAGTGCAAGTGGGAGGCTGAAGGAATATGCCACGAGAGGCAATAATAAAGTGTTTATTATGTGTATTCCAAGTATATGATAGATGTTTATTTTGCATGCTATAATTGTATTAATATGG
Organism: Avena longiglumis; assembly: GCA_030063025.1. NCBI lineage: Eukaryota > Viridiplantae > Streptophyta > Magnoliopsida > Poales > Poaceae > Avena > Avena longiglumis. The sequence goes on from CP125976.1 coordinate 32,172,865, forward strand.
AAGCGTTAATACATGTGTGTTTAATAAACAAGCAGAAAGTTCCTAGTTATGCCTCTCTCATAAACTAGCTCGTTGATTAACAAGATGATCAAGGTTTCACGATCATGGACATTGGATGTTGTTAATAGCGGGATCCTGGCGTTAGTGTAGTGGTGTGATGAACATTCATCCGAAGTATAGCATTACGATCAAAGTCATTGAGTTTATATTGCTATAACAACTACAGTGATCCTACCATGAGATCATGTCAATCACTAACACGGAAGAGTTTCTTGATAACATCAAGCGTCCTGCACCGTAGCAGGGTGATTATAAAGATGGATTCAGAACTAATAAAGTGTTATGTTGAGGCTCATGGATCGAGTGGAATTTGTTCATCCGATGGCGGATAGATATACTCTGGGCCTCTCGGTGATATCACATTGATTAGCTTGCAAGCAAGTGATTTGATCACTAGAATGTTATATCACGAGGCGAAAAAGAGTGCATGTCGGTAGCGAGATCAAACTAGGTATGGAGATACCGGCGATTGAATCTCGGACATGTAATATATCGTGAAACAAAGGGATTAAGATACTAGCATAAAGGTTAAGCGATCACAAGAAAGTCATCGTTGAATGTGGGAGTCGGTATGGGTCTCGGATCCCGCTTACGATTATTGATCGAGAGGGTCTCGATCATGTCCGCATTATTCACGAACCGTGGGGTGACACACTTAAGAGACACCGACATCCAATTGGAGCAAATGTTTCATGCGAAAGAATGAACAAGCGCAGGAATTTATTTCACTAGATACCGAAGCAGGTTTTGGTGAAATTGCATAAAGTGGTTATGCATGTGAAATAGAATTATAGAAAGGGGTTATTTGTGAATGTTTGTCATTAAAGTAATTGACAAAATTCTGAATAAAATAAAGAGTTTTATTTAATGAGAGTTTGCATTAAATTTGGTGGAAATTTAATAGAATTTGAGTGGACTTTGAGTGGAGGGATTTTAAAGGGCATTTTGTGAGTGGAGTGTCCACCCACATGAATGAAGGAGGGAGGGCAGCCCCCATGGCGTGACCACCCCTTGGGTGCCCCCCTCCTCCTATAAAGGCCCCCCTCCTCACTTGTCTCTCACACCTCCTCGTGAAGGATCTCTCTCCCTCTAGAATTTATCCCCCATGGTCTCGGACTAGCGAGATACATGTTCAGTGGCTATTCGGCAAGAAAGAGTTGTGCTTCCGCTGCATTTGAGGCGAGGCGGAGGTTGCTCGGTGCCTCGAGCGTGTGTGCGAGCACGGATCGCGGCTGATTTCTTGGCGCTAGGACTTCCTCTCGATCTTGAGATCGGCAAGAGATCGTCTACATCAACCACGAGTTGAACTCGTTAAGCTTTGTCGGTCTTCAAGGGTATGTTCTCTACGGATATACATTCGCCCGTTGTTTGTATCTAGTAGATAGATCTTGGGTATATAGTTCACATCGTAGGAAATTTTTTGTTTTCTATGCTGCGAACCCTACACCGGCCAACCCATTGGGTGCCCCCTCCTCCTATAAAAGGAGCCCCCCTCCTCACTTGTCTCTCACACCTCCTCGTGAAGGATCTCTCTCCCCCTCTAGAATTTATCCCCCATGGTCTCGGACTAGCGAGATACATGTTCCCGGTGGCTATTTGGAAAGAAAGAGTTGTGCTTCCTTTGCATTCTTTGGAGCGAGGAGGCGGAGGTTGCTCGGTGCCTCGAGCGTGTGCTTGAGCACGGATGCAGCTGGCTGATTTGCGGCGCTAGGACTTCCTCTCGATCTTGAGATCGGCAAGAGATCGTCTACATCAACCACGAGTTGAACTCGTTAAGCTTTGTCTGTCTTCAAGGGTATGTTCTCTACGGATATACATCCGCCCGTTGTTTGTATCTAGTAGATAGATCTTGGTACGTAGTTCCCATCGTAGGAATTTTTTTGTTTTCTATGTTGCGAACCCTACACCTCATCATCAACAACTTTCACTAGTTTGATCTACAAGGGTATGATCCGTTGCATATCTCCTCGCACTGGATCTTGGTTATGCGCTAGAAATTTTTATTTTGCACAACACATTCCCCAACAACTAGGAAGAGTTGTAATCTAAAGAGGAGAGTAGTGGGTGGGAGCCTATAACGTCCCATCTAGTGTAGCGAGATGACAACTGGAGTGTCTTTGAAGGGATGATAATTTAACGTAGGCCTTTGGATCGAAATTAATTAAAAAGGATGGACTACTGGGTTGTGGAGAGGGACTCGACATGACTCAGATATACTTGGTTCATGCCTCATACCTATGAAAGTGTGAATAAGAGAAACAAGGCTAATGAAGTTTGTGGGAAAAAGTACCGTACCTCTGTAGAGTGTAATAAATGTGGCTTGCCACTCCTTATTCGAGGAACTAAACTACGGTCTTGGTAGGAAAGGAACACCATGAATTTCTAACCTGTGGAGAGTGACTTACATAGAAATTTCCAAACCTAAAATCATTACCTTTTCAAAAAATCATTTTCAAAAACTGCACGAGTCTAGGATATTTTTATCCATGGCTATTGCTAGTGCATCAAACACCCAAATAGTTAAAACTTGCTGAGTATGATCGTACTCATCTGTACCTTCTCAACCCTTCTTAGATTACAAAAGGATTAGAGACAATACTAGGAGTACATTGCAGAAAGCTACCACAATTTGGCGGTCGAGCGAATCAGTACCAACATTCATATTTTTTGTGTGTCGGTACCAATTTTGAGTCACAGTGTTGCGAATCGCACTAATTCAAGGATAAAAGCATTTTAACAGTAGCACTAACAGTTGGGGCCCACTTGTAAGAGATGACTTGGCAGCCAACACGAAGAACTAGCTCAGGTGGAAGTAGGGCCCACCTGTCATCCACCCATCTGAATTCCCCTTCTTTTTTCTAAAACCTAAATAGAATAAATAAATAAATATAAGGCAAACACCACCGCGTCCTCAACCTCTAACATGTGCACAGGTGAAAGGGCATGTATGCCCCCATGCGTGGTTTGGGTAATTAATGACAATCTCTATGGACTAATGTGTAAATTGAGTTTCACTTGTAGGTTTGTCCATTGGCGTCGCTTGGGCCATGTGTTGGTCTCAATGTTGGAAGATGAAGAAATGTCCAAGGGCTTTGTGCCCATTGGAATCATGAAGAAATAAGGAGCTTGAAGGTTGATCAAGACAAGTGCAAAGATTGGCATCAAGATGGATCAACCTCAAGAAGAGATGATGAAGAAGCGAGCTCAAGATGCGCCATCTCTAGAATATCTCATGCTTGAAGCTTGCAATCCTCATGATCATGGGATGATTAAGACAAGTTCAAAGAAGAGGTTTCCCCATGGAGTATGGGGGAGCAATTCGCAAGTCTTCATCTTCATCAAGCAAGAGCTATCCGGAAAGGTGTTCCCACTATAGAAGAACAAGGCAGTGCACATCAAGTTCAAGTGGGTTGCTTAAGGCAAAGGTATGTTACGTATAGGGCTTCTCTTTTGCGGTCTCGTGTTGTTAGTTGGGAGACGGGTTTAGGATAGATAGCGTACTATCAAGAGGGGCTCTCAAGCGGGTGTCTTGATTGCATAGTTCAGAGAGAGCTCAAACCTTTCCATTCATAGCATCATATTTCTTGGTTGTCATTTGGTTCTTGTCCATTAGAGGATCTAGAGCTTGTGGTCATCATCATAACAAGCTCTAGTTCATCGTCAAGGATTTCCTTGCATATCTTATTGCGGTTTTTGATCTTGAGTTTTAGGCTCCACGCCTTGGGGGATACTTCAAATATATATACTTGATATTTTCTCCCTTGGTGGTATCAAATATTTAACATTTTGTTGGGTTCTCTTAGTTTTATCTTCCCAACAAATTTGGTTTCATCCCAATCAGAGTTTTCAAGCTCATCTTCTTGTGTTTTGGGTTTTGGAGGTTTTACCGGTTCATCACTTCTAGAGAGGTCATAACTTTCTCAATTTTGTTTTATCCTTCCATGCTGTACTATGATGTTTCTTTGCATAATCTTAGAGAGCTTTTCGTTCTCTTCAAAATGAGTCCAAGATCATCAAAAACGGAGTCCGGAATCAAAAGTTATTGAAGTTTTCATGCAATGCTATCCTGCGTTTTTGCTTGAGCGGAAGTTCCGGTCCAAGTTCCGACCCAAGTTCCGGTCAGGATCAGTAACTTGTGTTTCTATTTGCCGGAATTTCCGGTAGGGCGTGAATCTAGCCCAAACGGTCAGTTTTTCCTTGTCCTATTTAAGTGGGACTTCTTCCCCGATGGTTTCCCATCTTTTGAGCTCGTTTTTGCCCACCATTGTTGACCTATTTGAGCTCTCTTACTCCCTCTCCCTCCCATGATTCTTACATATTTTTGAGGGAAAAGTGAGAGTAGATCTAGATCTACAATCCCACCAAGTCAAATCTCTTCTTTGTGAAGGAATCATTGGGATTTAAATCTTGGAGAGTTTTGTGTTCTCCTCTTGTGTTCTTCCTCCCTTATTCCCTCAATAGCTTTTGTAGCTTTGTTGGAATTTGGGAGAGAAGGACTTGCCCTTGCATTTGGTGCATAGGTTTGAGTTCTTCTCGGAGATTCGGTGAGTTCAAGCTTGTGGGCTTGTTTCTCTTGGGTTCCTTGGTACCCTAGACGGTTGTGTGGTTGGTTTGTTGACCTTTTGTGGTCTTGTTAACCTTTTGTGGTCTTGTAGCCTTTTGTGGCTTTGTTGACCTTTTGTGGCATTGTATCCTTTTGTGGCTTTGTTGTTGGGAGCCTCCAATTGAGTTCTGGAGTTAGCCCCGATCTTGTACAGGTTCGGTGACCGCCCTCAAGCGTCCCATAGTGGAGAAAGTGCCCGACTTTTCTGGTGCGCACTTGGGAGAATAGGGTGAGCCTTTTGTGGCGTCGGTGAGTTGCGTGCTTCCGCATCCGGGGTGAGGCCTTGTGTGACGTTGGGTGAGCATCGAGCCACCACACCTCGAGGTGAGCCATTTGTGGCGTTCGGAGAGCATTGCGCCATCGCACCTCTCCAACGGAGATGTAGCTTCTTTGGAAGTGAACTTCGGGAAAGAAATCTCCGTCTCTGCGTCCATCGGTTATCTCTCAACCGAGCCATTTACTTATGCACTTTACCTTGTGATAGCCATCGTGCTTGAAGTATTTATATCTTGCTATCACCTTGTTGCTTGTATTGCTTAGCATAGGTTGTTGGTGCACTTAGGTGAACTTAGTGGCTAGGTTTTGTGCTCAATAAATTAAACGTTAGTTTTATTCCACATTTACTTGAGCCTAAACCGTAATAATTTTAAAAGCCTATTAACCCTCCCTGTAGGCGACTTCCTTTGTACTTTCAATTGGTATCAGAGCAAGGTCTCTCGCTTTTAGGCTTCACCGCCTCGAGAGTAAAGATGTCTCCTAGGGGTTTAGTGCACTCTCACACATTTACTTTTGATGGCACACATTATGATGTTTGGCGTACTCTCATGCTTAGTCATTTCCGACCATTGACCCAAATATTGACGAATTCTAGATATGGGCTTGTCTCCTAAGGATCCCCAAAATCTATCTTTGGAGGAGGAGACAAACTCTTATATCAGTTGAAGCATCTAATGTGCTTGTTAATGTTGTGAGCTTTGTAGTTCTTTCCTCAATCACGCCTTTAAGGAGCAGCTCATGATATATGGACGAAGCTTCAAGCAAAATATGATGTGTCCAAGCTTAATGAGGATGATTGTGTTCCATCCACCTCGGCCATGATGAGTTCTCATCTTCTTCCACTACACCAACATGTGAGTTGTCACAAGGTAATGATATGGTGAGTGGTGATAGAACTTGCAATGTTTATAGTGAGATTTCCATTCATGATTCTTTGTCTCTATCTCATTGCAATGTTGTATCTTTGGGCATGAACACTTGTAGGACCATATGTGATTTACATCCTAGTGTTGATTTCCCTTGCATATCATGTAGAAATGGATTGAATATATCTCATGATGATATGCTTGCTTTGCCTTGTTGCCATGATAAATGTGCTTCCATTTCCTCTAGTACTTGTATTGCTAACCATGTAGAGGAAACACAGAGAATGTGTGGGCCAAGTCAAGGTTGCAATTGGAGCTTCATGTGTTCCCCCATCATCATCTTCTCCCAATGTTCACTTGTGCCTCATGGCTAAGGGTTCAAAGGTAACCTCTCCTTTGGATCCCAATATATCTCATGATGATGTGAATGTTGATCACGATGAAGTATATGATGATGTTGCTTCTTTAAAAGAGAAGGGGGGCTCGTCCTTCGTGCTCTTCATCCAAATAAAAATGCTTGCTCTACTTTCATTGAAATATTAACCTTTGATATAGAAAGTAGGCAACTTATTGATGAGCACGAGGATACTATTGACAAAATGGGTAGCCTTGAGCATGGTATGCTAATGACATTGCCAACCTAAATGAAGCTCTTGAAGATGAACAAACCACTAAGGAATCTCTTGAGAGACATTTGCTCTAGAGCTATCTAGAGTGAAGAAATCTCATGATAGAGATCTTGAGTAGCACGTTCCTTCAAATTAAAATGATGAATTTGAAGTTGCTTATGCCAAACTCCTTGAGGATTTTGAGCACCTCAACAATGGCTCTAGGGTCATCAAGGGTGAGCTCATCAAACTCACCGAGTTACATGAGCAAATTAAAGCTTCTTATTCTAAAGAGCTTTCCAAGTTGACCTCACCTCTTGCATTAAATGATGATGCTTGTGCTACTAATTCTATTTCTTGTGAAGCATCTATCTTGAAGGAGAATGTTTAGCTAAAGGCTCAACTTGCTTTGCTAACTAGAAACTATGGGAAATTAGAAGAAAGTCATGCCAAGCTCTCAAGCTCGCATGAGGATCTTATAGTCTCCCATGGTAGGCTAAGGTTAGCTCATGAGGCCATTGTGTCAAAGGTAACATCTAGTGGGCCTCATGTGGACATTAAATACTACATCTACTCCTAATGTGATATTGCCATGTGCTAGTCCTTGTAATTCATCCACTCATAACCATGTTATATCTAGTGATGAATTGCATTCCTTCTGTATTGCTCTAACAATGAAGCTTCTACTTCCTCTAGTATTGTTGTTGGTACTAACCATGTAGAGGAAGTCAAAGAGCTCAAGGCTCAAGTCACTTCTTTGAAGAATGACTTGAAAAGGTGTCATGAAGGGAAGACCACACTCAAGAAGATGTTGAGTGTGCGACGACCCCCAAGTGACAAGAGTGGGATTGGATTCAAATCCAACACCAAGAGCAAGCCCACTAACTCGTTGAAGCACAAGGGTAACAATAAGAAGGGCCAAGGACAAGTGAAGAATCCAGCCAACATTGTGTGCTTCAAGTGCAAGGAACAAGGGCATCATGTGAGAGATTTCCCATTGAAGAAGAAGCTTCTTAGTGAGAAGCAACGAGGGAAGCGGCCTCAAGCTTCTCCACAAGATCGTTATGGGCCACTTCCTAAGAAGCCTCAAGCTCTTCTTCATGGCGCAGCTCCTCCCAAGAAGAAATATGGCAAGAGAAGAACTTGCTACATTTGCCATGAGAAGGGGCACCTTTCTTCCTCGTGCACCATGGGTAACTCCTCATCCCATCCTATCTTGATTGATGATGCTTATTCTCTTCATAAGGATGAGGGTGGCAATGTGTTTGCCAAATTTGTTGGTGCCCAAAGTGGTGTCAAGAGAAGAACCATCTGCGTGGCAAAACCTATCGTGACTAACTTCTTAGGACCCAACTTGGTTGGGGACCAACAAGCTAAAACTTGATCAATAGGTGTTTTTGGAGGGCTTTGGAGACTTGACAACCTTATGAAGAATTGAGGGATCTTCATCAATGCCTTTTATCAAAGTCAAGTCATTTTGGTTTTCATGCTTTTATCATATATCCAATGTTCCTCCTTGCGATAACTTGTGCTTAACTCATTTACATTGCTAGTTACTTGCTCCCTTGTGCATGTATGTGTTGGTTTTGTTCCTTGCATATGTGTGTACATGTTGTGCTTCCCACTTACTTATATTGACATATGATGTATATTTGTGTATGTTGTTTGGCACACCATGTACTTGTGTTTCTTGGTTTGGAGCCTTTATTGTTTCTAGTAGGTATCTTATTTGGTTCTTGTGAGGGATTAATGGACTATTCCGTTTTGGGGGAGTGTCATGCTTAGGCATTCCACAATCCTAAAATATGTGTACATGAGGAAAACCACTTAGTAGTTATATTGTTTGGTTATCTAGTCTCTATGTGGTATGTCCATTAATACCTCTATTTTGATCTTTTTGCCTCTTGTTGAGATTTTTGGTTTATCACATTATGGAAGTCATATGCTTTGTGCATATTAAAACCTAGAAAATGTGAACATTTGAGAGTAGTGCCACTTAGAATTGATATTGAAAATTATCTAGCTCCTATGTGGCACATTTGCTCCTCTAAGTTCCATTTTTCTTGGATGTTTTATTGCTCATCTATTGGATCTTGTGTGTA